>ML108927.1:0-11423 GCA_003697995.1 Taxidea taxus jeffersonii | reverse complement strand
AGTGTTACATAGTGAAAGGGTGCTGGACAGGAAGCCGAGACTCGGACGACCAGATGGAAGACCACCTCTCTGAACACCCCCTTTGTTTAGTGGGGGTGACTACAGGGCCTCCCACCCTGGGTTGTGTGTGATGTGGATGAGACGGCTGACAGACAGTATCTGCTCAGCACCAACGGGAGTCTTTTCTAAGGCTTCAGGTGATCCAAGGGCATAACTAAAAACACTGTTACAACGCCAGGGAGGGAATAAACAGGTGCTATAATTACTCAGGAGGGACGGAGAGAAGAGACCATCGAAGAGGGATGGAAAGGGCATGTCCCTCTGCAGGGACACGTGGTCTAAGGCCTGGGAAGGAGGACCTTCTAGCATGCTAGCATGAGCTAGAATGAAAGCTAACGAGAAAAGGCATTTTCATCCCTTCTCTTCACCACTCTATCCCCAGACCCTAGAAAATGCCTGGCACACAGCAGGCACACAACTGAGTAGTGCTCAGTGTGGCAGTGTTAGAGGGAATGAATCCCGAGTACTCCTGGCAGAGGGCACAACCAACGTGAAGGTCCTGGTTAGGCAAGCACCACCCTGGCATGTCCGCAGAGAACCGAAGGGAGGCAGCAGGGCTGGGCGAGGAGGCGGTACGGCTGGAGTGCGCTGGTGCGCAGTAGGGATAAGACGGGTGAGGGAGAGGGGACCAGGGGACAGAGGACTGTGTCAGCCATAGTTTAAATGCTAGGTCTTTTTCTTCTTTTAAAGAGATGCCACCAAAGGGTTTTGCAGACAGTGGTACCATCTGATTTATTTCATTAAAAGAGCACTCTGGCTGCTGTCAAGAGAGGACATTTTAGGGAAGAAAGAATGGAAGCAGGGAGACCTTCTGAGGAGCCAATGGACCAACTGACACTGGAGGTACGTCAGAGGCTCCAACGCCAGCAGCGGACTTGCACACAGGCTGGGTCGTGGGGGGGGGGGGGGCAAAGGAGAACTGTGGAGTAACCACAGCTTTCTCCTTCGGCAAGCAACAGACACCCGCGCTAGTTACAGAGACAGCGACCACAAGGAAGGGACAGGCTGGGGAGAAGGAAAATAAAAGCCAAGAGTTCTGTCTGAACTGGATGGCCTGAGACACCTTGAGCAAGAATGTCAACTAGAAGCTGGTCGCACGAGGCTGTGACTCGGAGGAGGTGGTCCGTGACAGAGCCATAAACGTGCAAGTCACCTACAGGAAGACAGACCCAAAGCCAAGGGGACACGATGAAATAATAAGCGATGGGTCTTTGTCGGGTAATAACCACCACGTAATCGGTCATGTTTCTCTTCTGGTTGGGCTGCCAGAAAGTTCCAAACACAACATAAATTTCAGGGGGAAATGATCGTCTTATTAGAGATTCTGGATATGATAATCTACCCCTTTTACTTTTCTCCTTCTTTATGGTGTCTAGTCTTCTTTCGTGCAAACTCTCAATCTAGGTACTGTGAGAAAGGAGAAGCAGAAGAAATGAGGCAGTGCAGTGACATGACTGGGGGAGTCAGGGGGGCTGGCTCTCATATTACCTTGAGAAGTCTCCAGTTACAGACCCAAGACCTTAATGTTATCTGGCACTCTGTGCCTCTCTCCAAGGCTCCAAGCTCCTCAAAAGCATGAATCCTCTTACTCGTCCTTGCATTGCTGTGAAGGGACAATGTCTGGCTCAAGAGTACGCAGGCACTACATGGAGTATTCCCAGCATCTGTCACAGATCTGTAAATGCAGGGCGCTGAGGCCTTGTCCAGTCCTCGAAAGCTGAGATCTAAATTGTTTTAAACATAGCACAGTGTGTGATCAAATACCAATAAGCAATGCACACAAATGTGAGGTAAGATAGGGTAAAGCTTCAGGGCCTAGATTGGAAGACTTCAAGGAAGGAAAAAAAAAAAACAAACCCAAAACTGCACTGGCTTTGGAAGACGCACAGTGTTTGGAGACGTGGAAGCACACTTCAGAAAGCAGCCAAAGAACAGAGGCGGTGAGGAGCCTATTCTGGGTGGAGGGAAAGAATTTTGAAAAAGTATAGGGAGGGGGAAGGGAGCTGGAAAAAACAGTGAAGGACACAGTGTGGACATCCACTTTCAGGAAGTTATACATCTCTGAGAACTTCAGAGATGTTTACTGAAGAACACACAAATTCAATGTGTAGAATAGATACGAAAGTAGAGAAACTATCAGGACTTGGGCTAGGCTTAAGTTAAGAAGAATCTGATAAAAAGGAGGCCACAGATTCCAAAAAGTCAGAGTCCACCAAAACTTGGTGAGTGATGTGATATGTACAGAGAGAAAGAGATCATGAGATGATCGTTCAGGACTTGAGACCCATGGGGTCAGATCAGTAGTGTGATTAGCAGAAACAGTGGCAGCAGGAGGAAGTGATTTCAGAAAAAGATAATACCTTTAACGGTAGGCAGAGTAAGTTTCAGAGGACAGTGGCCACTCCCTGTGTCCAGGTTCCCCCTTCCCCTTGCAGCATAATGTGTACACAACCTGCTTAAGTTGTTTCGGAGAAAAATCTTCTGAAGTAGTATTCTCACATAAACATAACAGAGAAGTTCTTCCACATACTACAATCTCTCCGTGGCTGCAAAAGCCAAGTTGAATGGATAAAATCATAAACATAAAAATAAAAGAGGTGGCCACAATGGTCTGTCTACTTCTACAAAGCACCGTGAGTTCACATTTACATGTTTAAACAAAATATCACTATGTGAAAAGATGCTCAGCCTTGCTAAGCCGTAAGAGAACTGCAAATTAAGACCACAATGAGATACCGGAACACAATTATTAGAAAGGCTAACAACGTTTCTTTAATCTAGTGACATAACAAACGATGACGTGGCGGCAGAGCACTTGGAACTCTCACACATTGCTGCAGAAGGGGACAGCCACTTCGGAAAACAGTCTGACAGCTAAACTTATTAACTTGTTAATTAAACTTAAACTTTCCGTGTGACCTCACTCCCAGGTATCTACCCAAGAGAAACAAACACATGTGCCCATACAAATACCTATATGCAAATTTATAGCAGCTTTATTCATAACCATCAAAAACTGGAAACTCAAACATGTATCAAGTAGTGAAGGGATAAATTAACTGTACTACCTCTGTATTATGGGATACTACTCGGTGACAAAAAGGAACAAACTACTGGTGTGGGCAAAAGTATGAATGAATCTCATAAGCATATTAAGTGAAATAAGCCAGGCACAAAAATGCTATATGGCATACGATTCTATTTACATGATATTCTGGAAAAGGGAAAACTGTAAACAGTCTGTATTTTGGTAATGGTGGTAGTCAAAACTCATAAAAATGTACATTCACAAAGGGTGGATGTTCCTCCACCAAAATCGCTCAATACACCTGACTTAAAAACAAAAACCTATAGCATGCTGCTGCCACTGTTTCTGTTAATCACACTATACTAATCTGACCCAGTGGGTTTCGAGTCTTGAATGATCAAAATACAAAAAAACAATAGCATTTTAGCATGCTCAAAGACAACTGTTAAAATGTAATATTATCTACGATTACTCTGAAAAATCCTAGATATTTCTTAACCAGCTAGAATACTACAAATGTCCTTAATGCTGAACAGAAGCAAATCCCATGCTTTTCCCCTCTTTGGGCCTCAAAACATTCCTATGCAAAGACAGAGCGTAAAGATGTTAGCAAGTGTGCAGAAGCTGCGTGAATGCTGGTCATTGAGACGCTAATAAAGCAAGTCTTGTTTGCTGGACAGCTGTTGGCTCCATTGTTCTTTGGTCACACACAGAAAAGGAAAGCTGTTATGCTCATGGAATGTGACCTTCTCATTGGAGACCTGTTACATCATGCTCAGAAACACTGCCCAAGACATCCATCCTCACCATGCACCACCAAGAAAATGGTGAAAACAAAAACAATGAAAGACCCAAGAAACTATATGTAAAGTCTATTGATAAAATAAGCTGTGCTACTTAAAGTCAGATCACTTGTGAGAAATATTTGTTGATATAGACATATTTATGAGTCATGTTTTGTCTCATCTTATTATCCTTAGCATATAAACTCCTAGTGCAAATATTTTTTTTAACTTTTCAAAAGACATTTTGTATGACCAGGCTTTGATTACTAATTCCATACAATTATGAGAGTAATTACCTTTTGTATTATCAAATGCCTACCTAGGCATTTTGCCATTTTGCAGTTTGGTCATTTATAAACCATTTCCACTTGGACAGAGTTTTCAGCTCTTTTGACCAGTATGCACAGTGACACACACATGATACATCGCAACCCAGTACAGAGATGCATGCGCACATGTGCGAGCAACGCTGAGGTTTTACAAAATAAGACTTATCCTGACCATGTAAGATGTTCTCTATTATTTCCATTCCTATTGGTCTTTAAAGATTTTATTTATTTATTTATTTGACAGGCAGAGAGGCAGGCAGAGAGGGAGAAGGGGAAGCAGGCTCACTGCAGAGCCAAGAGCTAGATGTGGGGCTTGATCCCGGGATCCTGGGATCATGACCTGAGCGGAAGGCAGAGGCTTTAACCCACTGAGCCACCCAGGTGCCCCATTCCTATTGGTCTTTAAAATGCTGTCAAATAACCACATAATCCATATCATGACCCACCGTTTTCAAAACCATTGCCGCAGAAGATTTAAAAAAAGAAAAACATTTCATCATGTTTTAAACACAGGCTTTTAAAAATTCATTTAATCATCTGTTTTGAGACAAACGAGTGACCTTCCTTGAGGCTGACTCACAGTCATCATCTCACCCTGTTCCCCCCCTGGGGAATCCCACGCTTGGCTGGGGTGAGCAGCAGACATGGAAGGGATGGTCAGAGCCCCGTCCCGCTGCTCCCGCAGCAGCCAGCCGCTACAGGTGGGTGGGGAGGCCTCAGCAAGTGCAGGCCTACAAACACTGTGGGGCCTTGCTTTCATTCCATTCGCACACACTGCTATTCCTTAACCTCTATACACGAGCGCACACGGAATAAAATACAATTCAATCAGGAAGAAAAAGAGTTGCAGGAGAGAAGACAGTAAGGTTTCCCTTACCATCCGTGGACTTCAGTCATGACTGCTGTGCTTCGTTTCCAGTACCATGGGTATCAGAACGAACTCAAAAGACTGAACTGGCATGTAGATCACAAGCAGAAAGTATTTTTAACTATCAACAATTTTGAGTTTTAAACTGTTAGTCAATATCATATTCTGCTAATCCATACTGAAAATGGTGGACATTTATAATAATCAGAGAGAAATTTTACATGAAGACTGAAACTTACTTTTAAGGACTCCCACAAGGGAAACTGGACCAATGAGAAAGGAATCTGAAAAGAAAAAAAAAATCAAATAAATTAGGTAGGAAAGATCAGAGTTTGCCTAGGACTACTATCATGAACCTATAATTACTATTTAGAAACCTTAGTTCATTTTGACTTTATGTATACAATAAAGCTAACATTAAATTTATAGGTATGGTAGACATAGTTTTCAAAAAAAAAAAGTTAAGCTGCAACTGCCTGTAGACTTCTATGAACTTTCTGAGCCCAAGAGACATAAAATGATGGTGTGAATCCCTTTTGAAGCAAAAAGAAAAGCACAATACAGAGATCTGGCTACCGAAATGACAAAATAAGTATTTCCTATCACAAGCAATAATGACTTTAAAGACTTGACATTTTTCTGCTGAAGAGCTAAAGCTATCTACCCCTTAGGAGGCCAAGTGTTAGAGTTTAAAACAGAAACAGGGAGAGGGAGGGAGAAGAAGGGGGAGAGGGAAGCAGAAGGATCAGGGTGAGGGAGGAGGAGACAGTGGAGGGAGCAGAAGAGAGAGAGGAGAGGAAGGGAAGGAAAGAAGAGAAGAGCAGAGGAGTGAAAAGGAAGAAAAGAAGGGGCAGAGAGGAGGGAAGGACAGAGAGGAGAAGGAAAGGGAAGGTGGGGGAGGAAGCAGGAGAGGAGTAAGGAAAGCGTAGGAAGAGGAGGCTGAGAAATGGGGACAGGTACAGAAGAGCCGGTGCGGCAGTGGGTAAGGAGTGCAAGAGCACAAGTGGGCCTGCAGGCCAGCCCGGTCCCCAGGGTAGCCCGGTGCCCAGGGTAAGCTGGGAGAGGAGTCGTCTGCAGTGGCAAATGGGATGCTAACAACCCTGAGCACACTCGGGGTGGGGCGGAGTATCTGCAGGGCTGGTTAACAGAAGAGCGCAAACTACCAAACACTTCTCATGGATCGGGCCCTGTGCTAATGAGCACTTCCGGAGCTTTATTCCATGCCTCTCCAGCACCCTGTAGGACACTTAGGTATGACCACTATTCCCGTGTTACAGATGAAGATGAGGTGCGGGGACAGCGTGTAAAACACCCTATGAAGCCCAGACAACCTGACTCCGGGGCCTGTCTACTATACCGAGGAAACATCAAAGTGCATTTATCTGAACATAAATTCACCCCCAGTAGACTCTATTTGCTTTCTAGGACATCTTCTAAAATTTGAAGACAGTACCACACCTCCCTATTTCCTAAGACAAAATACCCGAACTCCAGTCAATGCCACCCACTCGCCTCTGTGACATCCAGTCCCTGGCCAAAAGGACTGTGCTGGGGTCATGCTGCTCTGAGCAGGCCCTGGCCCCAGCCCTGTTCTCTGTGTTCAGCTCAGCTGCCAGGGAGAGTAAAACACGGACTTTGAACGTTATCAACGTGCATGCAGTGTGTGAGTGCTTGAAGTGTGTGTGCGCTAGAGACCACGATTTGGAAGGCATTAATGGACATTCACCTTCACATGAGTCAAGGGCATTAAATTACTTCTGAAGCATCTATACTGAATTACAAATTAGAAGTCTAGCACCATCTGTCTTACTCTGCTGGAACAAATGATGGTCCTGAGCTTGAGAGGGGACACAGAAAAAAAATCTGTCTTCCCTTCAGGCAGGAAATGGCAGTAAGAGAAAAAAATCAATGACAATAGTCTAGTTTAGGCTGACAAAATAGAATCTCAGAGAAGTCTATGGTTTGCTGTCTTCACAGTAGGCAGCACCCTACCCTGTATGCAAAATTCCATAAAGGATGAAATTTAGTGTTTTTGTCACCAAAATGTGAAAGCTTCTACCAGAAAGTCCATTCTGAAACTAAAGCTCAATTAAATTAACTATCTAAACCCCCCAAACTGACTGTATAATAGTTTTCTAAAAAGTTTTCTAAATTAAAAAAAAAACAAAAACCATATAGTATGTAATAACACATCCAAGAGGACTAACAGGTACTAGGATTATGGATGACTTTGATTTCCTTTGTACTCTCCCCTCCTAGATGTAAATTCATCACATTTTAGCAAGAATGTAAGTATTTCATATTTACAAGATGAAAAAAGGCCTTATACCTTATTGTAATGGTCCGTGGTAGCTTTCCTTACTTCGTGATTAAAATAACCTGGGGCACCTGAGTGGCTCAGTCGGTTAAGCATCTGACTCTTGGTTTCATCTCCGGTCACGATTTCAGGGTCCTGGGAACCAGCACCACATCAGGGTCCTCACTCAGCAGCACCACATCAGGGTCCTCGCTCAGAGTCTACTTGAGATTTTTCTCTCTCTCTCCCCCTCTGCCCCACCGCAACCACCCCTGCTGGCATGCACTTTCTCTCTGTCTCAAATAAATAAATCTTTAAATATAAATAGATATAAATATAAATATAAATAACCTGTAAAATGTTATCTGCACTTTTTTAGTACTTAATAATATTGGATTTTGAATCCTGTAGATGAACATTTTGCCCATTTTCCTCTATTAAATGCTATTCATTAAACTGTTCCTTCAAATTTAAAGAATTAATTTAAAAATCACACAGTTGGAATGGCCAAACTGTTCCATAGGGTATTTATCTTAAAAAGTGAGCCGACAGTAAATCCCAACTTTACTCTCTAAAACGAGATTAACTGACAGTCTAAGGTAATTAAATGCACTGTAAATGCTTAAAATAATTAAATTTATTTCTGGTTTCTGGCAGGGAAATATCCCTCGTAAGATAAACTCCTGACGTGTAAAATTTTTCAAATATTCCTCAAGTCAAAATCCTAGTGAATGCTTTTTGTCATTTACAAGACGAAGAAACAATAATGAAAATGTGTTCCACACATGTGGAAGGAGTACTGCCAACAAATATGGCTCCACAGCTTAAACAAACACTTCTCCCAACTTCTACAGAACATAGGCCTGTCAAAGAGCTAGCTCCCGCCCCGTGTCTGGTTTGCAGTTACATAATAGTGATGTTTCTTCAAAATGTGGAATTTTAAACCCCAAACAGATGTAAGCTGTTATTCTAAAATGTTTTATAGATGAAGAAAATGAATAGCTGCACTCAGAGGTCTTATATTCCAAAACACAACATACTCCTTTTATTGCACCCAAAGTTACAAAATGGCTCACTGTTGTGACCTTTTTAATGCCTCCATTTAAGATGTTTTGTTTGAATAAGGTTGTTACGACCTAGGGCACTAATAAGTGAGCAGCAGTAAACCCAGCTACCATCAAAGAGGCAGATGCAGAGGGGGGGAAACCTACTAAAATTCAACATGGATTCCACTTAGTAATAAACACAGCAATAATGCTGTACAAGGGTGCATGTGAGGATTCCATGCGCAGTAGATAAAATTAAATATAGGTGTGGTGAGAAGGGGAATGAAGTGTTGGGCATTACTAATGAAATAAAGAATTTACAAAATTACATTATGAACATGCTTAACCTCTTTAACTTCAGACTCATCACTGAAGCCAATCAATGCTTTTAACCCAGTGATCTTAAAACAAGTGCCCATAACCTTATGGTTCTTAAAAAATAATGAAGTGATTTATAACAAAGGGGATATAAAGATATGACTTCTAAGGTATTACTTATCTGTAAAATTCTATTTTTCAATGGAAAAATCACATTAAAATATCAACACTTTAGGGACACCTGGGTGGCTCAGTTGGTTAAGCGGCTGCCTTCGGCTCAGGTCATGATCTCAGGGTTCTGGGATCGAGTCCCACATCGGGCTCTCTGCTCAGTGTGGAGTCTGCTTCTCCCTCTGCCTCTGCCTGCCACCCTGTCTGCCTGTGCTCGCTCCTGCACTCTCTATCTGACAAATAAATTAAAAAAAAAAAAAAAATCAACACTTTAAAAATAAGACTTGATTAGAAGCCGCAATGAACACACTACCATGAATGCTCTAGAAAGCATAAGAACAAGAAAGTCTACTTTAAAAGCTGTGAAACCCATTGTACCTTGGCAGAAATAACCCCAAACTCTCCAGCAATAAGACAAAAAAACAAACAAACAAAACAGAAACTTAAGAAAGGGTTTGAAGTATAGCATGGGATTGGTAGGCCTGCCATGCTCCAAGAACTGGCCTGTTCCAATTTTCAATGGATCCTACAAGTGACCCACGGAGAAGTCTCCTTTTTGTTGCATTACAGTGTCAAAACTTCTGTGATTTATTTAGCGTTTTCCACTTCAGTGCTGCATCGGTAACAAAGCCATTCTCTTAAACACACTGTGCCTTTTCCCATTCAATCCCAGGGTTAACAAAGGACAAAGCAAGGTGAAGACCGAAAAACCTGGTGCTCCTAAGTGACTATTGTTCCAAAATTTAAAATTAAACAAAATAAGTGAGAGCCATTTAAATCTGGTCTGCTAGCATTTGACAGGACAGAAAAGAATTTGACAGGACAGAAAAAAATTCCAACAGTCAATATACACTGATTTTTCAATCGAACAACCATAATCCATTTATACACATTGTATTTGGAGAATAGAATGTCTATCTAATAAAGGAAATTAACTTAAAAGTAGGGAAAATTTACAGTGAATTATTCCTTATGTTTATAAGAGATATTAAAAAGTCCTAAAATATCTTTCAAAAAAAAAGCACAAAATAGACAAAAGAGTATCAAAATCTAATATAGAAAAGGAGATGTGTGTAAGTGGTTTCACTCCTAAGCAAATCTTTCAGAACTCAGCCAGGAGCTCTGAGGATATCACCAATCACTAATTCCATGTGGTAGGCACAGCAAGTCCTCAATAAATGTTAGCACTGAAGGTAATGATTTGATTTTCTTTCTCTGCATTCTACAGAATCATCACAGTAATTGTGTCTGGGTGGAAGGCCAGGACATCAATGTACATATGAGTGGGCCAGTTACACAGCACCATGATATAGCGAAGATAAGAGCAATGTCAAATTAGCCCATGGTCCACTATACATCTGAAGTCCTAAAAGCAAGTTTCACTGTTTTTACAAAGTGAAAAGTATATATATTTGATGTTACTCCTGATTTAAAAACTCTCATGAAGATAAGAACACAAAGGAACTTCCTCAATCTGATAAAGGACTCCTGAAAAATCCATAGCTAACACCAATCTTCAGGTGAAAAACTGAATGTTTTCCTCTTAAGATCATTAACAACACAAAGATGCTCACTTTCATTCAACACTATACTGGAGGTTCTAGTCTGTGCAATCAGGCACAAAAAAAAAAAAAAAAAAAAAAAAAGGACAAAAAGCATAAAAATTAGAAAGAAGCTGTCCTTATTCACAAATGACAATTATTAGCCATGCTGAAAATTCTAAAGAATCTTAAGGAATCGACATAGAAAAATATCAGTAAAATTCCCAATTATTAGCAGCAAATTATTGAAAAACAAATGCTTTAAAAAATCTGCTTAAAGGTGAATTAAAATTCAATTTAGGAAAAAAGTTAACCAAAGATTTATAGGACCAATGTACTAAAAGTGACCAAACAGGGGCACCTGGGTGGCTCAGTGGATTAAGCACCTGACTCTTGATTTTGGCTCAGGTCATGATCTCAGGGTTGTGGGATCGAATCCCATTTCAGGCTCCACATTCAGCAGAAGTTTGCTTGAGATTCTCTCTCTCCCTCTGCCCCCATCCCCTGCCCACACCGCCCCTCTCTCTAAATAATAAAATCTTTAAAAAAAAAAGATTCAGAATATATATTTTTAAAAAACTCCTACAGCTCAACATCAACAAAAACCTAATTTTTTAAAAGGACCTGACTAGACATTTCTGATGAAAAGATATACCATTAGCCCACAACCATATGAAAAGATGTTCAGTATTACTAATCATTAAAATGCAAATCAAAACCACAATAAAATATCACCTCATATCCAATAGGAGATTATTAAAAAAAAAAAGAAACATGTACGGACAAGGATATGGAGAAAACTGAAACCTTTATACACTGTTGTTGGGAATGTACGATGATGCAGCCATTTGGAAAACAACTGAGCAGTTCCTCAAAAAATTAGAAAACAGAATTATCATATATGATCCAGCAATTCCACTTCTGAGTATATACCCAAAAGGACTGAAAGTAAGGTCTGAGAGAGGTATTTGTACATTCAAG
>ML108926.1:47029-63199 GCA_003697995.1 Taxidea taxus jeffersonii | reverse complement strand
CTGGACACTAAATGATCTGTTTCCAAACAACACAAGGGACAAAGAAAAAAATAAAATAAAAATTACAAAATACTTTTAGTTAAATGAAAATCAACACAACATATCAAAATTTGTGTCATGTCCCTAAGGCATGACTTAGAGAGTGCCAAACAACTGTATTTAAAAAATTTTTCCATAACTAAGCTTTCGCCTTAAAACAGCATACTTAAAAAAAGACAAATTATTTTAAAAGTAAGCAAAAGAAATCAAGGATAACCATAAAAATGTGAATAAATGAAATAAAGAAAAACAACAATAAACCAAAGTTAGCTCTTTGAGAATATCAAAATAATGAATAAAACTTTAGGCAAGTTTTCCTTTTAGGAAAAAGGAAGATGGAGAGGGGAGACCCAAAGTCCAATATTAGGGAAGAGAGATAACATCACTATACATTCTACAGATATTTAAAAGATATTAAGGAGATATCATAACCAACTTCATAGCTTATAAATTGGACAATAAAGATGAAGTGGAAAAATTCATTGAGATACAAGCTACCAAGAATTTCTCAAAAGAGGATAGTCTTATTTATAATAAAAATATTACATTTGTAGTTTGGAACTTTCCAATAAAGAAAACTATAGACACAGATGACTACTTTGGTGATTTCCAAAATATTTAAGGAATAATTGATCCAATTTCACACAAACTCTAATAGAAAGTTGAAAGTGACTGGATATTTTCCACTTCCATCTATGAGGATAACGTTACATGATAACATGAGACAACAACATTACAAAGTAAAAAACAGCAAATAAATATCTGATAAACATAGATGCAGAGATTCAAAACCATGAAACATTTAGAACATAAGAAGACTTCTTTTTGATTTGCGAGTAGGCAGAAATTTCTTGATTTAATAAAAAGGACACAATATAAAAGAAAAATTAAATTGGACTTGATCAAAATTAAGATCCATGCTCTTTGACACATACTGCTAAGAAAATGAAAATATAAGCCCAATTTTCTTTTGGGAGAAAATAAAAGCAAAACATCTCTAATCAAAGACTTCTGTTTAGAAAACACACACACAGGGCACCTGGGTGGCTCAGTGGGTTAAGCCTCTGCCTCCAGCTCAGGTCATGATCTCAGGGTCCTGGGATCGAGTGCCACATCGGGCTCTCCTCAGCGGGGAGCCTGCTTCCCCTCTCTCTCTGTTTGCCTCTCTGCCTACTTGTGATCTGTGTGTGTGTGTCAAATAAATAAATAAAATCTTAAAAAAAAAAAGAAAACACACACACACAAACTCTTAGAATTCAATAGAATGAAACAAGTAAAAATATGGGCAAATGATTTGAAAATACACACTTCACAGGAGAAGATATCTGGTTGACAAAAGAGCACAGGAAAAAGTGCTTAACGCCACTTGTCATTTGGAAATGCAATTTATAACCAAAATGAGGAACCACTATACACCTATTAAAATGTTGAAAATTAGAAAAGATCAATCACATGCTAGAAATGAATTGAAACTCTAATACCTTACCTGTGGGGATATGAAAAAATGGTACAACTACCTGGGAAACAATCTGGCAGTCTTCTAAAAAGTTAAGAGTGCAGTTACTATATAGCCAAGACATTTCATTGCTAAGTATCTACCCATGAGAAATGAGGAACACATTATGTCCACACAAGTACTTGTACGTGAATATTCCTATCAGCTTATTTGTAATAGCCAAAACATATATTCCTTGAAAGGTGAATGGTTAAACAAATTGTGGCATACCTATACAATGGAATACCACTTGGGAATTTAAAAAAAAATGAATCGAGGCAAACAACATCAGTAAATCTCAGAATAAGTGTGCTGAATGAAAGAAGCCAAATTAAAAAGAATAAATATCATATGGTTGCACTTACATAAGATTTTAGAAAATTCAAACTAATCTACAGCAAGAGAAAGCAGATCAATTTTTACCTAAGGATCAGACAAGCCCAGTGGGACAGGAGGAAGGAATTTCACAGGGGCACAAGGAAATTTGGGAGAGTGATGTATCTTGATTGTGGTGATAATTTAATTTGTGTATATGTATTTCAAAATTTATCAAATTGGTTGTACTTTATAGATACATACAACTTGTTCAATGCCAGTTACACTCTACAGAGTTGTTTAAAAAGAGTGAATACTTTTCAAATCACTTTAAAGTTTAGTATTACCTCTTATTCAAACCACAAAAAGGGCAGATGATAAATGTTAAGAAAAAAAACTAACAATAGGCATATCCAACTAAAATCCTAAAGAAAATATTATTTAATTTACTTAATAATAATAATATGCTAATTACTATACACATGTCACCTTCCTAAGGTATAAAACATGGTGTCATAAATCTTGTGCTACTCTTATGAAAAATGAGATATTATTATACCTATTTTATATGTGAGGAAACTGAATTACAGAGAGGTTAAGTAACTGATTCAAGATTGGTTGGTTAATAAGTAATAAATCCGGTATTGGAACCCAATAACCAGTAGGACTTAAGAGTTCATCTGTGTAACCACTGTAATATACGGTCTCTCCCATAGCAGTGAATGGAATCTTGCAGTGTGTTCAAACATACACACATGCCTGTTGGAGTATATCCTCGGAATATAAGAATGTTTTGCGATTTAGAAATGTATGAATGAAATTCACCACTTAGCTTACCACTTAGTTCAAAAAGAGAAAAAAAACTATATGATTATTTTAAATGCAGGAAAGTGTTTCATACTATTCAAGAAATGAATTCCTTCATTTAGAAAATGGTATCTTTTAACAAACCTTTCCTTATAAAGAATATCTACCAAAAACTGTTAAATAAGTATATTTAATGGTGAAAAGTTTAGAAGTCTTACATTTAATTTCAGAAGCAAAAAGGAAGGTCCACTATCACCACTTCAATTCAGTGTTGTAATGAAGGCCTTGACGACTGAAGTCATATAAGAAAAATAAATAAAGCATAAAAAGATCAGAAAGGTAGAAAAAATTATCATTATGATTGTTTATACAGAAAATCCAAGATAATCAATGGACACACTATTAGAATTAATATAAGATAGCCACCAACAGGGCAAGAGGGTTCCCCTCTCCCCACACTCCTCCAACACTGTTGTCTCCTGTGTTGTTAATTTTAGCCGTTCTAACAGGTGTGAGGTGGCATATCATCATGGTTTCCATTTGTAGTACCCTGATGATAGAACTTTATTAAATTCAACACCCTAGAATAAGTAATCCAGTTGAAAAATGGGCAAAAGACATGATTAGACATTTTTCCAGAGAAGACATCCTGATGGCTAACGGGCCCATGAAAAAGTGTTCACACTTTATATGTACAATGGAATACTATCCAGCCATCAAAAAGAATGAAATCTTGTCATTTGAAAGGCCATGGATAGAGCTAGAATGTATTATGCTAAGCAAAATAAGTCAATCAGAGAAAGACGGTACCATATGATTTTACTCATGTGGAATTTAAAAAACAAAATGGATGAACATTTGGAAAGGGGGGAAAAGAGAAAGAAAGGGAAACAAATCATAAGAGATTCTCAACTATAAAGAACAAACTAAGGCTTGATAGATGATAGAGAGAGGTGGGTGGGGATGGTATAGATGGGTGATGGGTATTAAGGAGGGCACTTGTTATGATGAGCAGAGTGTTATTCATAAATGATAAACCACTGAATTCTACTCCTGAAACAAATATTGAACTGTATGTTGGCTAACTAGAATTTTTAAAAGAATTAATATAAGATCTCATCAGGGCTGCTTGTTTCTGACACAACATATAAAAATCAGTATCATTTATATATGCCAGCAATTAGAAAATATAATTTTAAAATGATACCTTATAAAATAAGAAAATACTAAGATAACTATGATTAATCTTATCTGAAAATATGCCAGAACTTCATAGATAAAACTACAAAGTTTTATTGAAGAAAACATATATTGTAAGATTGAATTTCTCCACGATTATTTATTGATGGCCTTCCAAAAGAAATCCAACAGAGCTGTAAATTATAATAAAATTCACAGGGTAGAACTAAGGTGCTTGAATACCCAACACAATTTTGAAGAACAAGGCTGGTCATGGATATCGACACTTAATATGTATGATTTCATATCAGACATACAACTAAAACATACTACTATATGTCTAGCAATTAAGCTATACCTCGGGGTTTTCTAATCTCACACACGTGCACACATTTTCATATTTACTGAAAGAACTCTTTAGACTTACATGTATGCGTGCACATGTGTATGTATATACACACGTATCTTGTGCATACATATTAACAAAAATACAAGGGAAATACATTGGTTAAGGTAGTACTAAAATGTTTTACCAGTCAGAGTCTGAATCATCTGAATTACTTTTCGATTCAGAGTCATCAGTGTCCATGTTTTCCTTCCAATATCATTTTCTATGTCATCAAGTACTAATGATTTTCATTTCTATAAAAATGCTTTACTATTGGGGCACCTGGATGGCTCAGTCAGTTCAGTGTCAGACTCCTGATTTTGGGTCAGGTTGTGATCTTAGGATGGTAAGATCAAGCCCACACTAAGCTCTACACTCAGCAGAGAGTCTGCTTGAGATTCTCTCTTTCCCCCTCTTCCTCTGCCTCTCTTCCCCTCAAATAATAAATATACTAAATCTTAAAAAAAAAAAAAGAAAAGTGCTTCACCATTATCTTCAGAATATTCACCTAAGCTTCAGAGACCTGTTCTGTAAGTTTTAATGCTGGTACTTTGTTGATCCTACCAAAAGGTATTGATTGAACATTTTCAAACAACTACTGGGATCTATATTCTTTATTCAAATCTAGCATCAGCCTCTATATGTGCCTAGACCACCAAACTCTTGGGATCACTTTAGGAGTGAAAAAATTTCTGCACCTTCCATTAGGGTCTGGGACTACAGTTTCCATAGCTTGAAAAGCCCATAGATGCCAGTCTTTATAGGTAATTCACCCAAGGCTCCCCTCACTAGGCATCTCTCCATGAAGAGTGGAGGGTCTAACTACAAACACTATACATCCAGCCACTACTCCGCCAGCTCCCCTCCACAACCTTCTGATGTTAACAGGAAGTAAGGAGGCTTTCTGGGTACTTTTGATGGTAGCAGAGCCCTCCCAGCCACCTTTCAATAAGCTCTAGAGAATGCCTGGCTTTAATTTTTTACTGCAGCTCTTGTTGAGATCAGAGTTGATCAATGACACCTATTTGTCCCCAGATTTGGGACCTAGTTGCTAATTCTAGGATAATAAGAGGGATTCCAAATCACCACCCTATTCCACAAGTATGCATACCTGACAGAATCAAGACTGGTTGTCTATTCTAAGATTTCTTTGAATAAGAGAAATTTGGAGAAAGGCAAAAATTCTGAATTCCAAAAATAAAGTCCATAATTACCTACAGCCCAGAGGTAGCTGTGCCAGACTTCCCCATGTGCACCCATTGTTGAGAACAAAACATTTTGAGTTAGTTTGGCCCTGATAGAAGAGCTGAGTATGGGTAAACAGCTGTTAGCCAAAATGGAATCAGTTTACTGCCTCATTGTATGTATATCAGAGCTATCTAAAAAATGAATTTCTCCACATACACTCCAGTATTTTTTTATATATTGACTTCCTCATAAAGGAGGTTCCTTTTAATCCCAAGCATTTATGGTTCTCATAATTCTATAGTCACTTGTATTTTGAAAAATTGTTTTGGTTTTTACTTTAAATATTCTAAATTTTAAATACTGTATTATATTAAAAAGTTCATACTCTCTTCAAATAATAAAATATTTTTATTGATAAAACAGTATTTATTCCCTCATCATTCCCCCTGAACAATATAGCTTATGAAACCATTTAAAGGTTAATCTGTCTGAGCTTCTTGTGTAATCACATAAGTTAAATAATTATTAATCTAATTTGAAAAAAGTATTATTTTTAGAGGTAGAAAAAGTTATTGAGTCAGGATCTCTATCTCTTTTTTCTCTCTTCTTGTTCATATTATATATGTATTACATATATATTTATACATACACATATATATACACTTTGACTATACATAATAAGTATATTTGATTCATATAATATGATTAATATATAATTTGATAATATATGAGAGAGAGAGGACAGCACGATCCCTCCCTCAATTCTATCTGATTAAGTGATATCTTAATTCTCTCTTATTCTATCTGATTAATTTCAAATCTGATTAAGTGATACATATTTACTGATGTGGTTAAAATAGTTTTGATTTATAAGAAATCAACTGACATATACTTTCTGAGTAAAGTACCTATTGCCCTGGGATAGAAACATATTCTGACATTCTATGCAAGAATATTTGTTATCAAAGTATTCCTCTTAACTCCAAATTTATCCTTCAATATATGCTCTACAACAATGGATGGGATTTCTACCATGCTTTCTCCTTTACAGTAGTACAGTGTGAAACTTTCTAAAGAGACGGTGCTGAAGGGACAATGCAGGAGGAAGGGGCTCTGCTGCTGGGTACCCTAAAGGTTGATCAGCTGTATGGGTGTAAGGACATCTTGTGGGACACTGCCACAACCATGTACCCAGAATATGCAGTCCGTTAGCAACTTTGTAGCTCCAGTCTTAGCCAGTGATCACTTTCCCACAGACCTACCTCCATTTTGGGTCCTCTGCTCTGGATGGAGGGCTGACAAAAGAAGCAGTAGGTATCAGGATGGAGGAGAAAGCCAAGACTGAACTTGGGAACCATAAAAATTCACAGGAAATTATATCTGAATATAATTTATTTGAATAGTATAGCACAAAATAAAAATTTTGTGCTATACAAAATTTTGTATATTTTGTATACAAATACAAAATTTGTATTTTGTACAAATTGACAACAACCAATGTTGTTGTCAGTAAATCATATCTTGCTCTTTTTTAATATGGTCTCTGCATCTTAGGTTTTATAAGTATTTACATAAGACATGGGTCTGACCACCAAGGGGCACAGAATTGTATTGAGCAAGATATAGGTCAATGTAAAAATCACAAAGTGACTTGTTCAAGCATGAATATCAAAGGTATTCAAGAAAGAGGGCTATAAATGACTGGTATAATTACAGAAGGCTTCACTGAAGGGGCAGAAGTTGTGGGACGATTGGGTTGGATCTAAAAGAATTGGAACCCGGAGAAAAATTAAGTGTCTTTGGAGAGCGTTAATTAGAAATTATGGAGGGATTGCCAGGACACCATCTAGTCTACAGACAAAATTAGGGAAAAATCATATTGGAAATATATAATGGATCCACACCATAGAAGAGATGTTTTATACTGTTAGGAAACTTCAATTTATCATTGTAGCTGGACAGTACTATGTTTTCTACATTTTCTCCCTTCTTTATTTGTTTGCCCATTTTTTTAAAAGATTTTATTTATTTATTTGACAGAAAGAGATTACAAGTAGGCAGAGAGGCAGGCAGAGAGAGGAAGGGAAGCAGGCTCCCTGCTGAGCAGAGAGCCCAATGCGGGGCTTGATCCCAGGACCCTGAGATCATGACCTGAGCCGAAGGCAGAGGCTTTAACCCACTGAGCCACCCAGGCACCCCTGTTTTCCCATTCTTATCCCTCAATAGTACCTTTGCTACAAAGGTTTATATAGCTCCAACAAGCACACGATGTTTATGATTCTCTTTAGTTTATTTGTGCATTGGCATCATTCCCTCCATTTTACTTGTGGTAGCCATTTCACGAGCCATGACATTAGTCTCTGTGCCTGTGTCTCCAAGATCACAGTAAGACTGCCTTGCCTTGAAACATCTCTTACCCTTAATGTGGCTGAGTGCAGGTTCCCTTGGCCTTTGATTTCACTTTTCTCTACTTGAGACACATGGCTGTGGATCTGGCTGACTGTTTAGCACTTTGCCCTTCCCTATTAATCTTGCCCTGGAAAGCATGGCTTGCTCTCTGACCTCAGATGCAAGTCTTTCAGGGTGAGCCTGCCTCTTCCCTATGCAGGGGATATCTTTTTGCTTGACATGCCCATAAAGAAATCAATGTGACCTGCAGAACTGCTGAGGCTGGGAGATGGAAAGGGTCTTCATTAGGCCAATCCAATCTCTAATCAGATCTTCTCCAGCTGGCAGCAGGTGATGGGGAATTATTACTGGTTTCCTGACTGCAGAGGCTGAAGGAACCTTAGGAAAGTGAATGCTTCTCTCCCTCCTGTTACCAAGACCAGCCTTTCACCTAACCTCTCCCACCCACTGATCACCAAGACGCAGCTCTCCCTTCTTCCAGAAGTGCCATCCTCCCTGGGGAAACCTGGTTTCTAAGTTCTCCAAAATTGTTAGGCTCTTTGTAGAAATCTTTTCTAAAAAAGGTTTCTCTGAATTAATTCTTAACAAAGTGGTATATTACAATCAAAACTTTAATTTTACTTTACTGTCCAGTTATACATAAGCAAAGCAATCCCTTTCCTGATTGTATAGCTTCAGAGTCTTCCAGGGCCTGTGAAATGTTCTTTTGAATATCCTATAGCATTCTGAGAATGGATTTCAGTTTTAGAAACATTGAAGAATTATATATGTTTGATCCTGATATGCAGCATAGGGACTCTAGCGAAATAATGTAATTCTAAGTTAAACACAGATTTTACTTTAAAAAAATATGTGATTGAGATTTGTAAATTGGCAGTAATCACTTATGTGTCATCATTTCTGAGATTCTGCATCTCACCCCCACATGGCATCTACAAGATCCTTTAATGCTTGTAGTGTCCTGGCAAGGAGCATACCTATATTGTAGCGTCTATCACATTGTGTCAAATTTATTTTTTTACAGAACTTTCTCTCCTTTCAGACAGTAATGTCTTAGAAGGCAGTAAATATATCATAGCCATCTTTGCACAATATCTGGCACTTAAAATATGCACAACAAATATTTAGTAAACACATAAAATATTGACTGGGAATTACTTCAGTAAAGGTGAGAAATTCAAATAGCTCTATGGCATTTTTTCCCCCAAAATGTATTTATTTTTCCTCTGGCTGACGACTGTATGCAATTTTTGTTTGTTTTTCCTGATTGTTGTCATTCTCTACTTTTCCAGTTTTCTAAAGCTATTCTATTAAACCAGAGAAAAGAAAGTTATAAGGTAAGAAAAGGTAAGAAAAAATACACCTCTGTAATATAGACAGTTTTACTTGTTCGTGGCCATAATTAAGAGAAAGCATCTAATATAAGCAAAAGCATGGCTGATTTGGAAATGTGAATGGGTCTGTTACTTGTTTTTCTCTTTCTAGCTTTACGTATATACAATCTATGAGATACGTGATCCACAGATGAGCTAAATTAAAGGGGATTTCAGCCTGAGATAGAATTTCGTAAAGACAGGGTAAAATTTGGAAAAGGGAGACTTTTAGATGAAGAAACAGCTTGATCGGGAAGGTTATGTTCTTGGGGAATGTGACTAGACTAGTGTAACTGGTGCAGAGGATTTAGTTTAGAAGAGAAGTCCAGGTTCCCTGTGAAACAGTATGCAAATATGACAAGGTCATATGTTGGGGCAATGATGGCATTCAAAAAAGCCAAGCTGTCAAACCATTTCTCTGTCCTTGCAAAAGAGCATGTCTGTCAGGGAGTTGTAAATGAGTTGAATTTGTGTTAAGTCTGGGCAGACAGGAGACTTGGAAACAATCCAAGGCCTGCGATTGAAGCTTGCCATCCATGGCTATCTTGATGCTCTTTCTTTTTTCGAGAATGGCTTCCGACCTCTGCTCTGATTATCTCCATCCTCTCCCTTCATACTCTAAGGCCCATCTCCTCAGCATCACCTTCCCTAACTGCTCTACCCTCAATGATCTCTCCATTTTCTGAATGTCATGAGTTCTGATGCTTGATTAGAGAAGATTTAAGATTAATTTAGCAGTGAGGCATGGCATGAAGTAAGGAGGGCAACGCAGAGTGACACAGAGGCCATTTAGAAGGTGATTCCCATATCCACATGTGAGGTGATGAAAAGATGAACGTGAATAGAAAGATTGGAAATGGGAAAAAATATGTTAAAGAATCAACATGAATTAGCTTATCAGATAAGGAACAGGCAAGGAAGGAGGAAATCTGAACTTAGTTTTTAAGTTTAACGATTAATTTGACACCATTAAGATATTCCTAAGGAAGCAGAAATCTGAAGGAAGGGGTCTGAAGAAGTGGTTGGAGGCAAAGGCCCAGGTCATTATAAAGGAATACATGGGGTGGGGGGTGTTGAAGCTGTGGGGATAGATTGGGTAGATTGGGGTGAGCAGCCGAGATTGTGGACCCATAGTTCTTGAAGTTCACTTGAAGATGTGAGGGTCATCAGGACAATCAAGAGCTCACTTAGTTACTGTGTATTGATTGATCCATAACTGTGGCTAATACTCCTTTCAGTGTAGAGGGAAGCCTGACTGCTTGCTGCAACGTTTCAAAATGTTGCAAAACTGCAAAAACCATTGTGAAAACTGCAGCACAATTGACACTGCCAAGCTTTGAGCAATAGCATTTCCTTTTCCTCCTTTCTATTCAGTCATTGTTAAGGTTTTGATTCTGAACAACTTTTTGTCCCCAACTCAGAAAGTCCAATATCTAATTTTAATGTTTGTAAGAATTGAATTTGAGCTCTTAAAGCTTCTGTTCTATGAAAGTTAATGGTTTAGGGCAAACAAGGAAGCAGGGAGTGGTGACATTGGTTTCTGTTGTTGTTATTGTTGTAAGTCATTCTTTTTGATCTATGTACTTTTCCTATCTTGTGCTCTAAATATTAATATACTTTTCACACACACAAAATACCTCCATACACATAATAAATAAGAAGTCCCAAACTTAAAGCTTTTTGGGATTTCAATTTGATTATTTTAAAAATAAAACTGCTGTCAGCTTTGTTTGTGGAGAGGGTTTAGCAGCTCTGTTTACTCTAAAAGTAATCACTTCTTGATTCAAACTGCTTCACCAGTAAATAGAATATCTTAGGACATTAATTATATGGGAGAGAAGTCAGCAAGAAGTAGCTGTTACAATTCATTACTGTACAAGAAATAGCAAGAGATGGGAGAAAAGGTAAAGACAGAGATAATTGTTAGTGCTCGATTGTGAATAGGATTGGGATAGATGGATTGGAATTGGTTTATCTTTCTCCTTCATGACAAACTGGAACATAGGCCAGAGAGGGAGGTTAGGTAAAGGCGGCCAGTCACCCACAGGTTTAGTGCTCTGGAAAACTGCAAAGAGACCTCTGGCAACACCTTTTGAAAATATATATCTATAAATTAATATATTTATATAAAACAATTTATTTCAGCTCATAGGTTGGGCAAGACCCCATAAACTGTTTTGTCTTAGGTTTACAAACTTTTCTTTGTAGCAGTTCTTCTCAAAGAAGATCTTTCTAGAGACCAGAACATATAAAACCTGCTCTGGGTGACCACAGTACAACCTGAATTTTAGCCATGTACTTGCACCATAGCTCCCTCCCTTCACTCACCCCTCACACCCTGAGGCACCCCTGAGGGACAATGGCACCGTACAGAGCACAGTATAAAGACTCCTAATCTCCCTGTCTAGGTCCTCTCATTTTACAGATGCTAAAACCTAAACCTAGAAAGAGGCAGCTTTTTGTTATCGCTTATTCCATTTAGTTTTGAGGCAGCTAAAAGATAGAAAAGGCCCGTTGATTCAGGCCTATTTTTCATGGCCCTATACCTTGACTTATTTCAGTACAATAACATCAGAAGAGAGTTTCAATGTCATTATTAACTCAACACCTTCCAGCCTCGTCTTCAAGTTACTCCTCCTTCATATTGGCTTGTGTTTATTCAATACCTCACCTAATTTGATATAAATGGTGAAGTAGATGATAGTAGGCGAAAGCATATGATAATTTAACTGGAGTTTTAAAGGCAATGGGCATCAGGCTGGAAATTATTTCAAAAGAAAGAATATAGATGTACATACAAATGTTATCCTTCTGGATGCTCCTGACCATATAGAGAGCGCAATGCGCTGGTGAATAATCCTGATGTGAGCACTCATGAACACGTGCAACCACATTGCTGCATGAGGGTGAAAAGTTTATCAGGAGACATTGCATGATCAGTTAGGGTGAAAGCTGAAAAGTGCAATGTAGGCAAGCTAAGGTGCTTTGTAACTGTGTGGCTTCATAAATGAAAGGAAGGGTGCACGAAAGCTTTCTTATTATAGGAAGGTACAGAACTATATAGAGGAAGGAAAAAGGCAGAAAATAAAATATAAAGGAGAGAGATTGCTGCCAAGCAGCATGGTTATAAGAGAGAAGACTTGGGAAAGTGAAAAAAGAAGAGAAAGAGTCAAATACCAGTGACACTGGGAAAGAGTAGACACTCCTGCCATTGTTAATGATTTGGGGCAACATGGAATCTTATCAAGTTTGTGACAGAGGACTAAAGAAGCTAGCTTTGGCATCTGAAAGCAGACAACTGGGTTCTGGAAGTGTTGAAATTCCATCACTGTCTCTGTTCCTCGCCTTAGTGAGTAGAGTCTGGGATGAAGATGCGGCTCCCACCTATAAACACAGAGAACAAACTAATGGTTGCCAGAGGGGTAGGAGTGGACAATGGGCAGAATAGGTGAAGGAGAGTGGGAGATGCAGACTTCCAGTTATGGAATGAATAAGTCACAAGAATAAAAGACACAGCATAAGGAATATAGTCAATGATATTGTAATAACTTTGTATGCTGACAGATGGTAGCTACTCTTGTGATGATAGCATAAGGTATAGAGATATTGTACATCTGAAACTAGTGTAACACTGTGTCAACTATTTAAAAAAAATAGTTGTGTGGGGCACCTGGGTGGCTCAGTGTGTTAAGCCTCTGCCTTCAGCTCAGGTCATGATCCCGGGGTCCTGGGATCGAGCCCCACATCGGGCTCTCTGCTCTGCGGGGAGCCTGCCTCCCCCCTCTCTCTGTTGCTCTGCCTACTTGTGGTCTCTCTCTCTGTCAAATAAATAATAACAAATATTTTTTAAAAAGTTGTGGTTCCTAAAGTTCCATTAAGGAATTAAAGCTTCATACCTAGCTTTAAGTGATTTGACAGAATGCCTTACTTTAAGCCCGAGAACCTGGAAACTATTTTACACAGGCCTCTTTTGATTTCCCCAATGGGTTATGTTCTCAGCCTCCTCCTTTTCATTCCCCTCTTCCTAGATATGCCACAGATTTCAAAGAGGAGAATTAGACTGCTCAGGGAACACCAATTAATACCTCATTTTTCACTGTAATTGATGCTAGCTGCAAAGAGAAGCATGCTGTGTCTATGCTCCATATGTGCTGCGTGCCATGGCTGTTCCTTGATCATTCTCTTTCCTGATGGCTGCACACACCAGTCATACAGTAGCATCTCAGGGAGAAGGGTACTCATGCACAGTGCCATCTTCCCCCTCACAGCAACTTCCACATCATAAATGGTCCACCACCTCCGTTAAAGTATAGAAACTCTCAGCAAGTCATCTAATGTCAACTACATGAGTTCTTGCCCTGCCTTTGACATTCGTTCACTAGATGAAGTTAATAAATCATTAAATTTATCTTGACTTTAGGTTACTCTTTTGGATGATGTAATAATTCATAATCTACTAATCTGATGGAGTTATTTATAGGGTTGAGTTAAATACATGAAGAGTTTTTTATAGAAAGATATAGAAAATATATTACTATAGGGTCTTACTAATATTTTCACACTGAGTTTTTATAAATCAGTATCTCCACTGTTCAGTTCTAGAATACACATATTATATGATTTTGCAAATTATTGCACTTTAATTTAACTAGCAAATATGTTAGGTAAGGCCAATTTACAAAATATGTGGAATCAGATACAGTCTTTATAATGGTAGATTGATCCCAGAAATCCATATAGTCCTACCCAGTTCCTTTATGTAGAAATATCTTAATCACCATACACGGAGAGTCATTTATTTAACAACTAGACAGCCACCAATTTACATTTATCAAATTCAGGAACTTCCTCAAACTAGCCACTTTGTAAGTTTCTTATTATCAAGGTGTACCTAGTCTATGAAATAAGGTAGCAAATCATTATAATCAAATCTAATAAGTAATTTCATATAAGTATATGCATAAAAATGAAAGAAATTGTGACTTATTTCTATTGTTAGCACAACTTAAAATGAAGAGATAAATTCAGAAAAATTCATGGTTAGTCCCAGGACTCTGGGACCATAACCTGAGCCAAAGGCAGACGCTTAACCGACTGACCACCCAGGTGTCCCCAAGATTCATTATTGTTTTAGCATGTATGAGAACTTAATTTCTGTTTGAGGATGAATAATATTGCATTGTGTTTATATACCACATTTTATTTATTTATTCATGTGTTGATGGACACAGGTTGTTTCAGTTTTTTGACCATTATGAAAAATGCTGCAATGAGCATGGATATATAAATATCTGGTTGAGTCTGTGTTTACTAGTTGGGGATATATACCTAAGTGAAATTGTTGGGTCACATGACAATTCTATGACTTCCTTTATTTTTTTTAATCCTTAAATATCCCTATGATTTATTTATTTTTTTAATTAACATATAATGTATTATTTGCTTCAGGGGTACAGGTCTGTGAATCATCAGTCATACACAATTCACAGCACTCACCATAGCACATACCCTCCCCAACATCCATAACCCAGCGACCCTCTCCCTCCACTCTGACCCCCCAGCAAGCCTCTGTTTCCTGAGATTAGGAGTCTCTTATGGTTTGTGTCCTTCCTGATTCCATCTTGTTTCATTTTTTCCCTCCCTATCCCCCACGGCCGCCCCCTTCCTCTCAAATTACTCATTTCAGCGAGATCATATGATAATTGTCTTTCTCTGATTGACTTATTTTGCTTAGCATACCCTCTAGTTCCATCCATGTTGCAAATAGCAAGATTTCATTTTTGATGGCTACATAGTGTTCCATTGTGTGTGTGTGTGTGTGTGTGTGTGTGTGTGTGTGTGTATCTCACATCTTTTTTATCCATTCATCTGTTCATGGACATTCTAGGCCCTTTCCATAGTTTGGCTATTGTGGACATAGTTGCTATAAACATTTGGATGCATGTGCCCCTTTAGATCACTACATTTGTATCTTTAGGGTACTCAATAGTGCAATTGCTGGGTCATAGAGTAGCTCTATTTTCAACTTTATGAGGAACCTCCATACTGTTTTCCAGAGTGGCTGCACCAGCCTGCATTCCCACCAACAGTATAGGAGGGTTGCCCTTTCTCTGCATCCTCACCAACATCTGTCATTTCCTGACTTGTTAATTTGAACCATCCTGACTGGTGTGAGGTGGTATCTCACTGTGGTTTTGATTTCTATTTCCCTGAGGCCGAGTGATGTTGAAGACTTTTTCATGTATCTGTTGGCCATTTAGATGTCTTCTTTGCAGAAATATCTGTTCATGTCTTCTGCCCATTTCTTGATTGGATTATTTGTTCTTTGGGCATTGAGTTTGATAAGTTCTTTATAGATTTTGGATACTAGCCCTTTATCTGATACTTCATTTGCAAATATCTTCTCCCATTCTGTCAGTTGTCTTTTGGTTTTGTTGACTATTTCCTTTGCTGTGCAAAGCTTTTGATCTTGATGAAGTCCCAATAGTTTATTTTGCCCTTGCTTCCCTTGTCTTTGGCGATGTTTCTAGGAAGAAGTTTCTGCAGCTAAGGTCGAAGAGGTTGCTGTCTGTGTTCTCCCCAAGGATTTTGATGGATTCCTGTATGACTTCCTTATTTAGGAAGGAATAAGTTTGGACTACCAAACTTATATAAAGTGGTGTCATTATTGTACATTGTGACCAGCAATACACAAGAGTTCTAATATCTTTATACCCTTGCCAACACTTGTTATTTTCCTTTTTTTCTTTTTATTATAAACATTCTAGTAGGTGAAGAGTGGCATCTTTTGTGCTTTTAATTTTCATTTCCATGATGATTAGTGATCTTGAGCATTTTTTCATATTTTTATTTGTAATTTGTATATCTTATTTGGAGAAATATCCATTCAAGCCATCTGTCTATTTTTTAATTGAATTGTTGTTGAGTTAATAAGAGTTCTTTATATATTCTAAACATTAAATCCTTATCAGATATAT
>ML108926.1:0-46629 GCA_003697995.1 Taxidea taxus jeffersonii | reverse complement strand
ATAATAGAAACAGAATCCTGGAGGCAGAATATGCTGGGTACTGTAATATTTCATGAAGTCTGTCTATTTAATAGATAATAGAGGGATGGGGAGCATTGCAATTCAGTGCCACAAAACCAACATGACACATTACATACATGCTTGGTAGACACTAGGGATCGGGTGAGGAGGGGCAGCCTGCAATCTGAAATCCTCCAGTGGATAAGAGAGGAGGATTTTGCCAATATACACAGAGAGACAGTAACCAAGAAAAAGTCTTAATACCTATCTGTTGATAACCATTAAATCTGTTATATCATATCTTGCTCAGATATGAATTTTAAAAAAGGGGGGGGAGTATAATGAAAGATGTACCTAACTATAAGGAAAGAGGAATCCTATACAAACAGTTGGAAAAAGACATACCCTTGGTAGAGATTGTGTTACTAATCCTGATTTTTCACCTCTATTCATATACATGTTTTTTGCTATATGTTTAGAACCTCTTCCACAAAGGCAGCATATTATATTTCCCCACCCCTTGACTTCCCTATGCCTTAATTTGACAACAAAATGAGGCAAATATGACAGTATGTATATCAGTTCTGAACTTAGGCCTATGAGGGCTTGTATGCTTTGACCTTCTCTCTTGTATAACTGTGACCATTAGAAAAATATGTCTGAGCAAGCCAACTGGTCAGAAACAGAATAAAGTATAAGTAGAGAAAGCCTCTTCATCCAGTTTACCCATTTGATTCCAATCTATATTAGGCCATACCCACTGGCAACCCACAGATGCATGAGTGATGACCAATTTTTGTTTGACTCATTAAACTTTAAGGTGGTTTAAATATGCAGTTCATACTCAAGCAGATTCCTAAAACTTATCTATTGCAGAAAATCAGGGGAAAATGAGGTATCTGAAGATTTCAAAAGGCTGTAAGATTATTTGACCTCCATGAAATATAAGCAGAATGTATAAGGAGATAACTCTTGAGATGAAAAAGTAGGATAAAGTAAAATGAAAATAAGAAAAAAGGTGATTTAAAGATGTGTTTAAAATAGGGACGCCTGGGTGGCTCAGTTGGTTAAGCAGCTGCCTTCGGCTCAGGTCATGATCCCAGCGTGCTGGGATCAAGTCCCACATCGGGCTCCTTGCTTGGCAGGAAGCCTGCTTCTCCCTCTGCCTCTGCCTGCCACTCTGTCTGCCTGTGCTCACTCTCTCTCTCTCTCTCTAACAAATAAATAAATAAAATCTTCAAAAAAAATAAAGTAAAATAAAGTAGTCATGCAAGCAAGAATGAAAGTATTCACAGAGGATAAGAATATGGATTGGCAGTATCTGACTATCTCCGAATGTACAATAAAATTAAGTAAAGAGATACAAAGATTAGAGACATTTGTAATACAAGTCTCTTAAAAAGGAATATTTTAGAAACTAAAACAAACAAACAAACAAAAGCCCTTATTTTAAAAAATGAAATAAATTTTCCTGAATCAGATGGAGGGTGGTTGAACATGTAGGTCCATATCAAAGTTTTTACCATAATCCCATGAAATGAATAACAAGAAACCACTTCTTCATAGATTCTGACTGTGATTTTAGTTGCAAAAATAAAACATTTGCACAAATAACCATGTAGAAGAAAAAAATCAAAAGGAGGACCAAAAAAAACTGATTGTTTCCAGACTTCTCCTTTCCAACATTAAAATTTGGAAGATAACAGAATAAAGTTTGTACTTCATCAATTCATGATAATATTCTATTTCAAAATTATCAAATAATAGAAGAATATTGCAAAGTAATTAAAGACTAAGAATGGAGAGGGCTTTAAAACTTTACTCAATAATTATTAAGTTGACTGAAAAGCGAAGCAAGATTAAGAGCTCAGGATCAGGGCTGTCTGGGTGTAAAATTCTGTATGTCTGTTTGTAATTTTTTTGATCCTCAGCTTAGAAATTCATTTGGAGTGTACTATTGATTACAAAGTAGTTTCTATAGCCCCAGGGAAAAGCTTGGCCTTTTAGGTTCATCTTCTTTGATACTTTCCTAGAATCAGAAATGAGGTTCTTTCAGCAGGAAAATTCCAAAGAAAAAAACGAATAATAATATTTTTTCTCCACTAATGCTGAGGAATTTAAGAAATAACTTGAGGATTTTAAAGGTAACTATTGGACGACCTAAGACTTTATAGAATTTTTAAATAAGAGGAGAGCAGTAACCATAGATATATCTCTTATCCAAAATCCTGTCTATAAATTCCTCATTATCAAATAAAATATGCAGTATACTCTCAAATGCGTATTATTGTGATGGAATGTACCAATTTTGTAACATTAGTTTTTTCTGGATTTCCTTCTTTCTGCATTTGTAAACTTTTCCGGGTTTCTTGGGAAAAAACAGTAATTACTTTTATGATAGAAAAACTACCCTGGGGCACCTGGGTGGCTCAGTGGGTTAATGCCTCTACCTTCAGCTCAGGTCATGATCTCAGGGTCCTGAGATCAAGCCCCGCATCGGGCTTTCTGCTCAGCAGGGAGCCTGCTTCCCCCTTTCTCTCTCTGTCTGCCTCTCTGCCTACTTGTGATTTCTGTCTGTCAAATAAATAAATAAAATATTTTTTAAAAAAGAAAAAATATCCTGGGGTGCCTGGGTGGCTCAGTTGTTAAGCTTCTGCCTTTGGCTCAGGTTATGATCCTGAGGTCCTGGGATCTAGCCCCATATGGAGTCCCTGCTCAGTGGGGAGCTTGTTTCTCCCTCTCCCGCTCCCCCTGCTTGTGTTCCCTTTCTCACTGTTTCTCTGTCAAATAAATAAATAAAACCTTTAAAAAGTTTTTTAAAAATAAAAATAAATCTTAAAAGAGGAATGTAATATCTATATACTTCTTCCTCATAAGATTTTTGTCATATACTGATGGCAGTTTTGTATTTTAGTGGTAAAGATTACATAACATCTTCAAGAAATTATGTGAGAAGAGACAGGTATTTCTTTAATTCTGCTGAGAGTCCAATATTTTAATGTACAAAGAACAGTTATCTCTGCTACTGATTTTAAACCACCTAATGTTTGGTATTCCTTGTCAAGGAAAAGACATACAAATCAACAGTTTGGTAAAATTTTAAGATATAGCAATAATGTCACATTGAATTATTATTTGTAACTACTCATGTTTCTATTAGTTTTTCCATGAAGAGCATGCAAATATATATGTATACATATGCATACATATATATAGCTGCTATTTCCAGTGTCATTATTATACCGTTTCCAAAGCCATTTAGCTCATTCTCTAGGAATAGGAAGTTAACAGTTTGAACCTCCAGAAATTATGAATTGTAACTACAAACTTCAGAGCAGCATTTGACCTACAATTATTGCCTTGGACAAAATTCACCTGTACATTCTTTCTCTTATCTGTGATATTCATGAGCCTGCAGGTGGATGGTTCACTGCCTGTGCCAATTACTTTTAAATAGTTTGATACAAAAAAAAAGCTTGATATATCAAGTATAGTCTAAATAAAGGTTCTTCCTCGAATATTGGAGAATTCAGCTCCAGTCAGTACCTTATTGTTAATTTGCAAGTGGGTTGTCAGAATATTACTATATGCTAATGGTAGCTGTGAAATTGGGAAATTATTGATGGTGTATTTGAATCATGGTTTTCTTGGAGATCATCTTCAGGAATAGTACCTAAAACCACTGCAGTGAACTCTTGAGAATAATTTTAAAAACAAAGCACTGTTTTCAACTTTCTCACTCATGCTTCTAATGAGATTCGAAATTTTATTTTCATGTAGTATTAAACATTAGGACGGCACTTCTAACTTTCTCCTTCTTTTCTCAGTGACACAGACTTGTAGTTGGTTGTCTTTCCCTATTGCACATAGGTTATAGGACTTTAATGGAATTCTATAACTGAATCTGAACCCTGATGTTTGAGAAAACTTATGGGGATGTGGCAGAGAGGAAGTTAGGATGGAGCTAAAACTGCTATTGAAGACTGCAGTAACTTTTTAATTCCCTCTAAATAAATGTCTGGAGTTATCAGTGAACTTGAGTTATTCCACTTCTGTAGGAAGATGGATAGTAAAGCAATTTAAGAGATCCTTATTTATACAGAAAAGAAGGAATTTCTCTTTTGAATTGGGAAAATTCTAGAAAAGAAATAATAAAAATTTTCTGTAAAAAAAAATGTAAATGACATGCTTTTCCCATAAGAGATAGGGATTGGTGAATGGGGGAAAAAAAGAAAGGAGAAGAAGTAAGTGTATTTTTCCCCTTCTCACTGGTCCTCAAAGGAGTAGAAGAGATAATTCAAACTGGATATGGGAGCATAGTTAGAGGCACATGCATTAGGAGAAAGCTTACCTCCCTCTCAGACATGAAAACAACCAGGCAAAGCAGAGGGGTGGCTGGTAATAGACATCTTTGGGAAGAGTATGGCCTGTGACTCTAGCAACTCTCATCTCTAGTAACCAGTAATGGTTTGATTTCCTGCCTTCCCGTTTCCTTCTATTATCCTCAGATCTTCAGTGAAACTGTCTTCAACTGTCTTGCCTTTGATGACCTGGTCTGAACTGTGCCATGGAGTGTTCACAGAGCCCAGATATGAATTTGAAAAGTGAGACAATTAAACAGAATGGAGAAACCAGGTAAAAGTTCATCTTAATTAGGATCTTCAGGGAAGAGCAGCAAAATACCTACCCATCTAGATCACTTAACAGGCACATTAGATTTGTGGAATGCATAAATATTCCTTAGAGATTACCAGACATACTTGGGGAGTGGAGCTCAGGGGAATCCAGTAAAAGTTAAACTTCTTCCAAACATGTCAGATGTGGGGGCCAAAAGATTACTACACTGACAGTGAAGGCATCTGACTCAGAAAAATTAAAGAAATTGGATACCTTGACAAAGCAACATAAGTAAGACTGTGAGAAAAAGCTGTAGCAAAATTTACTTAAGGTGTTAACAGCAGGAAATGATTTTTATATTTCTTTTTTAGTTCATGTTATGTAGCTGAATCTATATATGATTGCATATTCCTATAATTCTGTATCTGTGTGTGTATAAATAAAACAGAATTCTCTCAGTCATTTAGGTTGTATGCATTTATTCAGGATTGAAACCCTTTATTTTCTAGATATACTTCCTTTATTTGTATCATCAGAAATGAAAAGTTTGTATAACCTTTGATCTCTGCCTTAAAGATTTTTCTCTTCTTAGTCCTATAACATAGAAAGTAAGGTTCACATTTTTCTAATACCTTTGGAGGTGAATCTACAAATATTTTTGCTGGTAAATAAGAGATTATGTCTTCTGATAGGTGGAAAGCTGTGTAGGATTTAATTCTTAAGGGAATTGCTTAAGAATGTGCTGCTGGCCAAGAGTAACCATAATCTTACCTTTTGGTTCCCAAAGTTCAATTTGGTTTTGCTCATCCATTCATCAAATGTATATCTAAACATGATGTTTTCCCAGGCAGTGTGGTAGGCAACAGGGTTCCAGAGGGAATGAGGCATTCCCTCTACCCTTAAAGAACTAAGAATCTAAGAGAAAATAATAGTATAAGCTGATATTTATGTCCACCTAGTATGTGCCAGGCTCTGTTTTAATGCTAGCCCAAAGTCAGGGCAGAGCTAACTCTCCCTGGGGTATGAGGAAGTAATAGAATTTGAAGTGAGCCTTGAAGGACAAGGAAGGCAAAATGGAGCACATTCCAGATGGAAGGAGCAGTATGTGCAGATTCATGCACATGCGAATAAGAAGCTGTGTGATAGCAACAGGGAAATTTAATATAGCTGAATAGATGTTGCAATGAGGAGCTGTCGTAGCAATAGCATAGACTAGTGCTGGTGATAAATGCGAGAAAGTAAGCAGGTAGGAAATTAAAAATTGAGCCCCTTCTCTGGCAGTTACTATGGTAGAAGTACTGTTCCTATTATTCAAATAAAACTTTAATTAATCTTTACAAGGCATCTATTATTATCATCACTGTTTCACAGACAAGAAAATGGATAAAAATAAATGCAGAGCATTAAGTATCTTATATGAATTCGCACAACTAGGCATAGACAAAGACTCCAAAAAGTTTGTCTTCTTGTTGATGTGCCACACATAAAGGATGCCATGTGGCATCCTAAGAGTTCCACCTTAGACCACAGGTGGTGGTGGGTGGTCCTTACTTAGAGCCACAATGTTCATCTTCCTTGATTCGTTTGTTCATACAAAAAATGATTAAATTCCAGTTGTGTGCCTGGCATTGTTCTTGGTGTCTGTGCATAATCCTTCAGAGGAAGATAGGTATGGAAAAGGATGCATTCAAGACAAGCTAGGAGGCTGTGATAGAAGCATATTGATGGATTATGGGGGTGCCAAAAAGGAAGTTACAAAGCCTAGCATGGAGGCAAAAACAAATGTGTTAGGAAAAGCTTTACAAGGAAATGATGCTTAAGCAAAATTTTTTAAAAGGTAGTAGATTAGTAGGTGTTTTGAAAATCCAACATACATTCTAGACACATAAAGAAAAATAATTACTTGGAAATATATGTAATTCAGTATGATAAACAAGTATAAATAGGTTGGGGTATAGGATTCAAGAGGTAGTCAGGGGCTAGATTATGAATAATCTTATATTCCAAAAGGAGATCTTCGCACCACAGATGGTGGCCCAAATTCAGATAGCAGATGTACTTTTTTTTTAATTGCTCACACAGTACTTTCTAAACTAAAATTAGTCATAGAAAAAGAAGAAGAAAGAAAGAAAGAGGGAGGAGGGGAGGGGAGAGGGGAGGGGAGGGGAGTGGGAGGGGAGGAAAGAGAAGGGAAGGGAAGGGAAGGGAAGAGAAGGGAAGGGAAGGAAGGCAGTCAGGCAACCTGAGGCCCCCAGCTTTGTTTTTCTTTTTCATCCTTCCCTTGACAATTTGGGGTCTTTTCTGGTTCCATACAAATTACAGAATTTTTTTGTTCCAGCTCGTTGAAAAATGTCAATGGTATTTTAATAAGGATGGCATTGAAAGTATAAATAGCTCTGGGGAAGATAGACATTTTCACAATGTTTATTCTTCCAATCCATGAGCATGGAATATTTTTCATCTTTTTGTGTCTTCCTCAATTCCTTTCATAAATGTTCTGTAGTACAGATCCTTTACCTCTTTAGTTAGGTTTATTCTTAGGTATCTTATGTTTTTTGTTGCTATTGTGAATGGAACTGATTCCTTAATTTCTCTTTCTACAGTTACATTGTTATTATATAGAAGAGCAACTGATTTCTGTGCATTGATTTTGTATTCTTCCACATTGCTGAATTACTGTATGAATTCCAGTAATTGAGGGTACAGTCTTTTGGGTTTTCCACATAAAGTATCATGTCATCTGCAAAGAGGGAGGGCTTGACTTTTTCTTTGCCAATTTGGATCCCTTTTATTTCTTTTTATTGTCTAGATTGCTCAGGCTAGGACTTCCAGGACAATGTTAAACAATAATGGTGAGAATGGGCATCCCTGTCATATTCCTCATCTTAAGGGAAAAGCTCTCAGCTTTTCCCCATTGATAATGATATTCGCTGTGGGTTTTTCATACATGGTTTTTATGATATTGAGGAATGTTCCCTCTACCCCTATACTCTGAAGAGTTTTATTTAGGAACGGATATTGTATTTTGTCAAATGCTTTTTCTGTATCAATTGAGAGGATCTTATGGTTCTTGTCTTTTCTTTTATTGATGTGCTCTACCACATTGATTGATTTGCAGATGTTAAAACCACACTTGCATCCCAAGCATAAAACCCACTTGGTGGTGGTGAATAATCCTTTTAATGTACTGTTGGATCCTATTAGCTAGGATCTTGTTGAGTATTTTGGCATCCATGTTCATCAGGGATACTGGACTGTAATTCTTCTTTTTGATGGGGTCTTTGCCTGGCTTTGGGATTGGGGTAATGCTGTGCTCATAGAAGGAGTTTGAAAGTTTTCCTTCTGTTTCTATTTTTTGGAACAGCTTCAGTAAAATAGGTATTATCTCTTCTTTAAATGTTTGATAGAATTCTCCTGGGAAGCCATCTAGCCTTGGATTTTTGGTTTTGGGGAGGCATTTTATTCAGTTTTATTACTGGTTATTGGTCTATTCATTTTGTCTGTTTCTTCCTGTCTCAGTCTTGGTAGTTTGTAAGTTTCTGGGAAGGCATCTGGTTTTTTTCCAGGTTGGTTAATTTGTTGGCATATAGTTGCTGGTAATAATTTCTAATATTTTTTTCTATTTTCTTGGTGTTAGTCATAATCTCTCACCTTTCATTCATAATTTTATTAATCTGAGTCCCTTCTCATTTATTTTGGTTAATTGGGACAGTGGTTTATTGATCTTATTAATTCTTTCAAAGAATCAGCTTCTAGTTTCATTGATCTGTTCTACTGTTTTTCTGGTTTCTATTTCATTGATCTCTGTTCTAGTCTTAATTATTTCTCTTCTTCTGATGGGTTTAGGTTTTGTTTGCTGTTCTTTGTCCAGCTCCTTTAGGTGTAGAGTTAGCTTGTACATATGGGATTTTTCTACTTTTTTGAGGAAGGATTGGATGGCTATGTATTTCTCCCTTAGGACTGCCTTTTGCAGAGTCCCATAGGTTTTGGACTGATGTGTTTTCATTCTCATTGGTTTCCACAAATTGTTTAAGTTCTTCTTTAATTTACTGGTTGAGTCATTCATTCTTCAGCAGGATGCTCTTTAACTTCCAAGTGTTTGAATCCCTTCCAAATTTTTTCTTATAATTGAGTTCCAATTTCAAGGCATGGATTGAACTGGAGGGGATTATGTTAAGTGAAGTAAGTCAAACAGAGAAAGACAACTAATCATATGGTTTCACCTATATGTGAAACATAAGCAATAGCACAGAGGACCATAGGGAAAGGGAGGGAAGTCCAAAGGGAGAGAAATCAGAGAGGGAGATAAACCATGAGAAACCATGGACACCAAGAAACAATCTGGGGGTTTCAGAGGGAAGGAGGATGGAGAGAGGCGGTAACAGGGTGATGGGTATTGAGGGCATATGCTGTGATGAGCACTAGGTGTTATACTTAACTAGTGAATCATTAGACACTATATCAAGGACTAATTATGTACTACACAGTGGCTAACTGAACATAATAAAAAATAAAATTAAATAAAAATAAAAATTAAAATGCTAATGTGTAGGAAATAAAAATAAACATGGTAATTTTGGCTACCCCCAAAAATAAAGCAAAATAAAACAAAATTAAATTAAATTCCTATTATTGAAAGAAAAGAAAAAGAAAAGAAATCACAAAAGATCCATATTTCTGCCTCTTGACAACTCAGGAGAAGTGCCAACATTGGGCCTGGATTATTGGACAACAATAATTGAAACTGAAGAACAGTTCCCTTCTTGAGGTGGATGTGTTCACTTCCCAAACTACTTCCTTTTATGCTAATGGACTGGTCTCTGTTGGCTTTGTGTTTGTGAAACTTGTTTGAGGCAATGGGTTCATTAAGGATCACTCACATTGCTTTTTATTTGACTCTAAAAACCCCTAACACCTACTTATTTTTTTTATTTTATCTTACTTATATTCAGTTAATTAACATGTAGTGTATTATTAGTTTCAGAGTAGAGTTCAGTGATTCATAGGTTGCATAAACACCCAATGTTCATTCCATCACCTGCCCCCCCCACTTATGCCCATCTACCAGTTATCACATTCCCCCACACTCCTTCCCTCCAGCAACCCTTAGTTTGTTTCCTATGATTAAGAGTCTCTTATGATTTGTCTCCCTCTCTGATTTTGTCTTATTTTGTTTTTCCCTCCCTTTCCCTATGATCCTATGTTTTGTTTCTTAAATTCCACATATGAGTGAAATCATATGATAATTGTCTTTCTCTGGGTGACTTATATCACTTAACATAAGTTAAGTTCCATCCACATTGTTGTAAATGGTAAGATTTCACTTTTTGATGGCTGAGTAATATTCCATTGTATATGTATACAGCACCCTCTTAATCCCTGACACCCACTTCTCACCCAGTAACTCCTGCTGAGGCTCATTATGATTTTGGCCAATGCAAGGACTGTGGCGGTGGTTTTCTAAAGAAGAGCTAAGACCTCAGATTAAAACTAGAAATAGAAGCAAGCAGAGGGTCTTGAGATGTTATGATTGTAAAGAGAACAATAAAGGGTCCACTTGCATTTAAACTTTGTATTCCTTTTGCTGTTCTTGCAGTGCCTAACTCAGAGGTTAGGTGCAGAATATTGTGGTACATATGTTGAGACAGTTTTATAAAATTATTTTCTAAAGTGCCTGTTAAATTATAAGGCTCTATGATGTTCTTCCCAAGTAAAGAATCTTAGTGTAAAATAATAATTTTGGAAAGTTAAGTCCAAAGAAGATTTTGAATGCATTTTAATATATCAAGATATTTTAGAAGTTACATCTTTTCCCAGCAAGAACTAATTCTTTTGCAGCAATTGGGTGTCCTACAATTCAACTCAATTCTGACACTAAATACTTAGAGTTAGTGTAGACCCCCAGGTTAAATGTTCATTGCCACAGCACTTCTTACTTCAGACACTAGCCACAATTCTTGGGTATCCCAAGGCTACTCACACTTCTGCCCTTCAGACTACAAATTTGAGGGTTCCCATGATACCCCACCCTCAGGTGCAATAATTCTCTGTAATGACTCACAGAACTCAGGGAAGTGCTGTACCTAAATTAGAGCTTTATTATAAAGGATGCAACTCATTAACAGCCAAGTGGAAGCAATAAATAGGACAGGGTAAGTGGTAAGAGCCACAGAGCTTCCATGCCTTTTCTAGGAGCTCCGTCAACCAAAGACACTACATGTTTGTGAACACAGAAGATTCCCAAACCTTATTGTTCAAGAGTTTTTTTGAAGCTTCATTATGTAGGCATGATTGGTTAAATCAGTGACTACTGAGGATTGAACTAACTCCCCAGCCCTTCTCTTCTCCCCGAGGTGTGGAGGTGGAGCTGAAAGTTCTAACCTTCTAATTGTCTGTTATTTTCTGGCAACCAATCCCCATACTGAATCTATCTAGGGGCCTCAAGAGTCACTTCATTAATATAATGAGACATTCCTATCACTCAGGATATTCCAAGGGCTTTTGAAGCTCTGCATCAGAAATCAGTGCAGAGAGCAAATATATTTTTTTATTGTACCACAGAAATCCTTCAAGAAACACACCTATTTATTTTTGTTTAAGCTGGTTTTAGCCACACAAATTTGTCATAAAAATTTTTTATAATTGATTTATATTACATGAAATTACATGAAAATTTGGGAAATCTTAATTTATAAAATAGCAAAGCAATCAATGGAATCACTCAAAAATGCATTATTTGTTATAAAAGTAAACAGAGAGACAACAAAACAAAAACAAAACCTGCTTATGTCTCTGAATTCAACCATTTATGAGTATGACCACTGAAAGTATACATTCCCAGTGCTTTCTGATTTGAGGCCATGCCTAAATGAAAAATAGTGATTAAAACATTTCTCAGCCTTCCCAGTTCTGTTTTCTTTTTTTTTAAATTTAATTTAATTTTTTTTCAGTGTCCCAAAATTCATTGTTTTTACACCACACCCATTGCTCCATGCCATATATACCCTCCTTAATACCCACCACTAGGCTCACCCAGCCCCCCTAGCCCCTCCCCGCCAAAACCCTCAGTTTGTTTCTCAGAGTCCACAGTCTCATGGTTTGTCTCCCCCTCCAATTTCCCCCCACTCACTTCTCCTCTCCATCTCCCAGTGTCCTCCATGTTATTCCTTGTGCTCCACAAGTGAGTGAAACCATCTGATAATTGACTCTCTCTGCTTGACTTATTTCACTCAGCATAATTTCTTCCAGTCCCGTCCATGTTGATACAACAGTTGGATATTCATCCTTTCTGATGGAGGCATAATATTCCATTGTATATATGGACTATATCTTTTTTGTCCATTTGTCTGTTGAAGGACATCTTGGTTCTTTCCACAGGTTGGCAACTGTGGCCATTGCTGCTATGAACATTGGGTTACAGATGGCCCTTTTCACTACATCTGTATCTTTGGGGTAAATACCCAATAGTGCAATTGCAAGGTCATAGCATTGCTCTATTTTTAATTTCTTAAGGAATCTCCACACTGTTATCCAAAGTGGCTGCATCAACTTGCATTCCCACCAATAGTGTAAGAGGGTTCCCCTTTCTCCACATCCTCTCCAACACTTGTTGTTTACTGTCTTGTTGATTTTGGCCATTCTGACTGGTATAAGGTGGTATCTCAATGTGGTTTTGATCTGAATCTCCCTGATGGCTAATGATGATGAACATCATTTCATGTGTCTTTTAGCCATTTGTATGTCTTCTTTGGAGAAGTGTCTGTTCATGTCTTCTCCCCATTTTTTGACGTGATTTTCTGGTTTTTGAGTGTTGAGTTTGAGGAGTTCTTTATAGATCTTGATATCAGCCCTTTGTCTGTAGTGTCATTTGTAAATATCTTCTCCCATTCCATGGGTTACCTCTTTGTTTTGTTGACTGTTTCCTTTGCTGTGCAGAAGCTTTTGATCTTGGTGAAGTCCCAAAAGTTCATTTTTGCTTTTGTTTCCTTTGCCTTTGGAGACATATCTTGAAAGAAGTTGCTGTGGCCAATGTTGAAGAGGTTACTATGGGCATATATTGCCTATGTTCTCCTCTAGGATTTTGATAGATTCCTGCCTCACGTTGAGGTCTTTTAGCCATTTTGAGTTTATCTTTGTGTATGGTGTAAGGGAATGGTCGAATTTCATTCTTCTATACATAGCTGTCCAATTTTCCCAGTGCTATTTATTGAAGAGACTGTCTTTTTTCCACTGTATATTTTTTTCTGCTTTGTTGAAGATTATTTGACCATAGAGTTGAGAGTCCATATCTGGGCTCTCTACTCTGTTCCGCTGGTCTATGTGTCTGTTTTTGTGCCAGTACCATGCTGTCTTGGTGATCACAGCTTTGTAGTAAAGCTTGAAACAGGCAATGTGATGGCCCCAGTTTTGTTTTTCTTCTTCAACATTTCCTTAGCAATTAGGGGTCTCTCCTGGTTCCAAACAAATTTTAGGATTGTTTGTTCCAGCTCTTTGAAAAATGCCAGTGGAATTTTGATTGGGATGGCATTGAAAGTATAGACTGCTCTAGACAGTGTAGACATTTTAACAATGTTTATTCTTCTGACCCATGAGCATGGAATTCTCTTCTATCTTTTTTTAATTTAATTCTTTTCAGTGTAACAGAATTCATTGTTTATGCACCACACCCAGTGCTCCATGCAATATGTGCCTTCCAAAATACCCACCACCAGGCTCCCCCAACCTTCCATGCCCTGCCCCTTCAGAATCCTCAGATTGTTTTTCAGAGTCCATAGTCTCTCATGGTTCATCTCCTCCTCCAATTTCCCTCATATCCCTTCTCCTCTCCATCTCCCTATGTCCTCCGTGTTATTTCTTATGCTCCACAAATAAGTGAAACCATGTGATAATTGACTCTCCCTGCTTGACGTACTTCACTCAGCATAATCTCTTCCAGTCCTGCCCATGTTGATACAAAGATTGGGTATTCATCCTTTCTGATGAAGGCATAATACTCCATAGTGTATATGGACCACATCTTCCTTATCCATTCATCTGCTGAAGGACATCTTGGTTCTTTCCACAGTTTGGCGACCATGGCCATTGCTGCTATGAACATTGGGGTACAGATGGCCCTTCTTTTCACTACACCTGTATCTGTATCTTTGGGGTAAATACCCAGTAGTGCAATTGCAGGGTCATAGGGAAGCTCTATTTTTAATTTCTTAAGGAATCTCCTCACTGTTCTCCAAATTGGCTGTACCAGCTTGCATTCCCACCAACAGTGTAAGAGGGTTCCCCTTTCTCCACATCCTCTCCAACACACGTTGTTTCCTGTCTTGCTAATTTTGGCCATTCTAACTGGCGTAAGGTGGTATCTCAATGTGATTTTAATTTGAATCTCCCTGATGGCTAGTGATGATGAACATTTTTTCATGTGTCTGATAGCCATTTTTATGTCTTCATTGGAGAAGTGTCTGTTCATGTCTTCTGCCCATTTTTTGACATGATTATCTGTTTTGTGTGTGTTGAGTTTGAGCAGTTCTTTATAGATCCTGGATATCAGCCCTTTGTCTGTACTGTCATTTGTAAATATCTTCTCCCACATAGACCAGTGGAACAGAGGAGAGAGCCCAGATATGGACCCTCAACTCTGTGGTCAAATAATCTTCGACAAAGCAGGAAAAAATATACAGTGGAAAAAAGACAGTCTCTTCAATAAATGGTGCTGGGAAAATTGGACAACTATATCTAAAAGAATGAAACTCAACCATTCTCTTACACCATACACAAAGATAAACTCAAAATGGATAAAAGACCTCAACGTGAGACAGGAATCCATCAGAATACTAGAGGAGAACATAGGCAGTAACCTCTTCGATATCAGACACAGCAACTTCTTTCAAGATATGTCTCCAAAGGCAAAGGAAACAAAAGCAAAAATGAACTTTTGGGACTTCACCAAGATCAAAAGCTTCACAGCAAAGGAAACAGTCAACAAAACAAAGAGGCAACCCACGGAATGGGAGAAGATATTTGCTCTTCCATCTTTTTGTGTCTTCTTTAATTTCTTTCATGTGTGCTCTGTAGTTCCTCAAGTACAGATCCTTTACCTCTTTGGTTAGGTTTATTCCCAGGTATCTTATGGTTCTTGGTGCTATAGTAAGTGGAATCAATTCTCTAATTTCCTTTTCTATTTTTTCATTGTTAATGTATAAGAAAGCAACTCATTTCTGTAGATTGATTTTGTATCCTGCCACATTACTGAATTGCGGTAATAGTTCTAGTAGTTTGGGGGTGGAGTCTTTTGGGTTTTCCATATAAAGTATCATGGCATCTGCAAAGAGACAGAGTTTGACTTCTTCATTTCCAATTTGAATACCTTGTATTTCTTTTTGTTGTCTGATTGCTGTTGCTAGGACTCCTAGTACTATGTTGAACAAAAATGGCAAGAGTGGACATCCTTGTCATGTTCCTGATCTCAATGGGATGGCTGTCAGCTTTTCCCCATTGAGGATGATATTTGCTGTAGGTTTTTCATAGATAGATTTTGTGAAGTTAAGGAATGTTCCCTCTATCCCTATAATTTGAAGCGTTTTGATCAGGAACGGATGCTGTATCTTGTCAAATGCTCTTTCTGCATTAATTGAGAGGTCCATGTGGTTCTTCTCTCTTCTCTTATTGATTTGTTCTATCACATTGATTGATTTGCAGATGTTGAACCATGCTTGCATCCCATGGATAAATCCCACCTGGTCATGGTGGATAATCTTTTTAATGTACTCTTGGATCCTATTAGCTAGGATCTTATTGAGAATCTTGGCATCCATATTCATCAGGGTTATCGGTCTGAAATTCTCCTTTTTGGTGGGGTCTTTGCCTGGTTTGGGGATCAAGGTAATGTTGGCCTCATAGGAATAGTCTAGAAGTTTTCCTTCTGTTTCTATTTTTTGAAACAGCTTCAAGAGAATAGGTATTATTTCTTTGAATGTTTGGTAGAATTCTCCAGGTAATCCATCAGGTCCTGGGCTTTTGTTTTTTGGGAGGTTTTTGATCACTGCTTCAATCTCATTACTAGATATTGATCTATTCAGGTTGTCAATTTCTTTCTGATTCAGTTTTGGAAGTTTAGAGGTTTTCAGGATAGCATCCATTTCGTCTAGATTGCTTAACTTATTAGCCTATAACTGTTGATAATAATTTCTGATAATTGTTTCTTTCCTAAGTGTTAGTTGTAATCTCTCCCTTTTCATTCATAATTTTATTAATTTGTGTCCTCTCTCTTTTCTTTTGGATTAGTTTGGCCAGTGGTTTATTAATATTATTGATTCTTTCAAAAAAACAGCTTCTAGTTTTGTTGATGTGTTCTACTATAACTCTAGTTTCTATCTCATTGATCTCTGCTCTAATCTTATTTCCCTTCTTGTGCATGGGGTTGGCTTAATTTGTTGTTGTTTTCCAGTTCTTTAAGGTGTGAAGAGAGCTGGTGTATTCTGGATTTTTCAATTTTGGATAAAACAACAGGACCCATCCATATGTTGTCTAGATGAGACCCACTTGGAACCTAAGGATACATCCAGACTGAAAGTGACGGGATGAAGAAGCATCTTTGATGCCAATGGGCCTCAAAAGAAAGCTGGGATAGCGAGTCTTTTATCAGATAAATTAGATTTTAAACTAAAGACTGTAATCAGAGACAAAGAAGGACACTACATCATTTTTAAAGGGTCTATCCACCAAGAAGATCTAACAATTGTAAATATTTAAGCCCCCAATACTGGAACAGCCAACTACATAAGACAACTGTTAATCAAGATAAAGAATCATATTGATATGAATACATTAATAGCAGGGGATCTTAATATGCCAGTGTCAGTAATAGATCATCCAAGCAGAAAATCAATAAAGAAACAAGAGCATTGAATGATACATTGGACCAGATGGTCCTCATAGATATATACAGAACATTCCACCCTAAAACAACAGAATATTCATTCTTCTTGAGTGCACATGGAACTTTCTCCAGAATAGACCACATACTGGGTCACAAATCAGAGCTATTCCCATACCAAAAGATTGAGATTATTCCCTGCATGCATATTCTCAGACCACAATGCTTTGAAACTGGAACTCAACTACAAGAAAAAGTTTGGGAGGTATTCAAATACTTGGAAGCTAAAGATGACCCTGCTTAAGAATGTTTGGGTCAAGCAGGAAATCAAAGAACTTAAACAATTCATGGAAACCAATGAGAATGAAGACACATCTGTCCAAAACCTATGGGGTATGGCAAAGACAATCCTAAGGGGGAAATACATAGCCATCCAACCTCACCCAGTTCTGCTTTCAAATTTGGATTTCTGCACTGAGGCCCAGGCACAGAGCAGGCAGTGACTAAGGGGCTCTGAGTAGCTCTCTAGCATGGTTTTCCTTCTAGACCAGTCTGTACCTACCAGCCAGAATTGGGATCTCTTCCTATTAGTGTAGTTTTATCCAAAGAACAGTAGCCCATCAGGAAGGTTCAGAACACAGATATATCATACCTTCACCGATCACAGCCAACATCCATCATGCAGAGAGGCCCTTCTGTCTCGCAAGTAGCAGTGAAGTTTGGGAAGTTGGGTCAAAGGGTATTCTCTGGAGCTGTGTGTAGCTTGAGGCTTCCATTGGCCAGACTGTTAGCATACACCTGAGCTCATGGTCCCAGCTGCTTTACCTGCCCCTGGACATATGGAGGCTAACAGTTTCAATATGCACATAAGTGGCTTAATTTTCAAATCCAGTAAGGTATCATTTTGTCTACAGGTACTATAACTTTAAAATAAATAGAGATGTCTTATCTTCTTCCTTTTTGTATTTCAAATGCTTACTTATAAGTTGCCTCCTTTTATATTTCTAACCCAGGTAGCTACATTTTACCAAGTGACCAAGAACATAATAACTGCCTTCCAACCAACTTCTGTATTAATAAAGCCAGAGTCATAATATCACACCTACGAGTTAATGTTTATTTAGATCCCACTTTGTAAATGATCCTGTTTTGAGCACCATTAGCTGTTTTGAGTGACCATTAGCTCTTTGCATACAACAAATCAAGGACACAATATTTTTATTATTGCCATTTTATAGTGAGGAAACTGAGCTAGACAATGTTAAATAGTCTGCCCAAGGTCACACAACTAATAACAAAGTTAGAATTCATATCCGGCCTGTCTGGCTACATTGCCTAGACTTTTACCATTCCATTCGACAGCTTCTTTAATGAGGAATAATGAAGAGAAGTGAAAGCACTTGTGAAATGCAGTATACTTTGTAAAATTGCTTTCTGACATGTAAAATCAAAAGCCTGACAAAGCATCCCATGCTTGTGTGTGTGGATGTGTAGATACACCCACATATATATGTGTATATGTGTATGTACATACCCACACACATATATAAAGGGTGTGTGTGTATGTGTGTGTGTCTGTGCGTGTGTGTGTGTGTGTGTGTGTGTGTGTGTGAGAGAGAGAGACTTGAGGAAAAGAACAATAAGGCCTGAAGATCTAACATTCATCTAAACTAGAGCCCCAGTATAATGAAGTAAAATATTACAAGATTATACCTATTTGAATATTCTGACATAATTAATGGGACTAGTTATTTTTTCAAAGTAACCTAAATTCACATTGAAATAAATAATCTCATAAAAGCCTCTTTTTTTAACTTTCTTAGTATTCAAGTCTTTTCTTCACCTGCATAGTTGGCAAACTGTTTCCTCAGGTATCCCTGTACCAGTCCCCTCAGGCCCCTTCGCCAAGTTGAGGGAGGTGATTCAGTATCACCTCAACATCTGAAGCCTCTTGTCAAGCCCTGTGATCAGCTCCAGCTTCTGGGTACCCTTCCTCCAGAGAGTTCCTGAACGGACCACTCCACTGGTTTGCATCCCTAAGTGTACTTATGTAAGGTTCCTAACTCTCTGTGCCCTGGTTCTCTTCCAAAATCCCAAGTTGCTTGGGGATTGAGACTTCCAAAGGCTGTAGCAGACATCATATAAATAAAAGGGTGTCAGCAAATTGTGGGCTTATTATTGATCTTTCACCTGCCTATTGTGACACTTTAGGCAAATCTTCTACTTGATTTTAGTTGACGCCTTCCTTTGTAATGCAGAAGGGCAAAACTAGAAACTGGTGCCACTCTGTGGGGCTTTGTCTGGACCACAGAGCTAGTTACAGCAACACAGAGGAAGCACCAGGATGGCTAGTATATCCTTGGGATGTACTATGTTCAGATGAATTGCATTTAAGTCCTGCCTCTCCTTGATAGGGGTTACTGTTCTTTGGATAAATCTACTCTAATGCTAAGAGAACCAGACATTAGTTTCTGCTGTAAGAACATGACAATGGCTCAGATATATTAGCAATGGGGCTCCTAGGGGTTCATCTGTCTGAAAGCCCCCTGTAAGAGCCTAAGGTAAGGAAGACAACTAGCAATTATTAAGTGCCTGGTATGGTCTGGACACCATGCCAGGAGCTTTCAGTTGTGATATAATTTAAGCCTCACAACAATCACATGGCTTATGTACAACAAATACCCATACTATCCATATGGTATGGGTAATAAAACCAAAGCTTATTTAGAAGTAGCCTTGTCAAAGTCAGCCAATGAGCATTAAAACTGACACTTGAACTCAGGTTTACGTCACTTGCAAACTTGTATTTGTTTCATTTATTTTGCATTCTGTTTCTTCAGATGTAGCACAGTGGTACCCACTGTAATTGTACTCATTCAGAACCAATAGTTCATAATGTTCACCACTGCCTTTGGTTTTCCTAAGCCTGGCTTAGCCTGTGGCCCCCTTGCTTTGCTTTTACAAATAAAGTAGCTTATCAAAGGAATAAAGAAGCTCATGTATATGGAGAAAATTTTTAAACAAAGGCTCAAACATGCAGGAAAGCTGGTGCCACAAAATTTCATTTTATTTCACCAAAGTACTTATTTTTGACTGTAATACTTCTAACTCTTTTACTTATGCTTTGAGCAAAAATGTTCACATTCCTTTTTCTTCATACACACTAAAATGCAATAGAATTAGGTTTAAAAGCAGTGTATTCTTCGAGGCAAAAATAAATTACAAGCAAGTCTTGCAGATAGTTGCTAGGTAAATTGATTTCTGTATACAAAATGTTTTCTCCCTGATTTGTTGATAAAATTTTAATGTTATACATGTTAGAACTATTAAACACATCCTCCAAGCATGGAGCTTTTATTGGTGTCATGGTTTCCCCTTTTATCACTTGTTTTTTTAAGACTTTCACATTATGTTGAAAATTGGGCAGATCGTGGTGATGTGAAATAGGATACTAACTATTACCAAAGGGATCTCATTGCATTATCTTTACTTTCTGCTCTGAGCATTAGGTCAGAACATGGAAAATAACCAGGCTGTTCTTGGTGTACTTTAAGGAAAATAGATGAATACTTCTTTGGAGCCTGTTAAAATTTGGGTTTAATATCAAAGCATGATGTTTTTGTGAATCTAGAAGCTTACCAAAAAACAAAAAAATGCAGGAAAGGCTGCTTCAGCAGATGGGCTAAAATTATATTAAAATCTAAGTGGCGATCAAGTGAGGTCCTGCGGTCAGTGGTAGCATCTGTGGATCGTGACTGAGCAGAAAGTAGGTGGCAGGGTTAAAGACAGGTTCAAAGTAGGGCAACACACACCACACATATTATTTGCAGCTGTTAGTCATCTATTTAGATTTATTTCCTGCAATTCGTTTAAGAACATGGAGCCCTGGGTTATTTGTGGTGGTTGCACCATACTCTGAACACAAAAGGTAGACATGCTGGTATCGGGCCTTACGTGATCCCATTTTACTGATCTAGAATGACCTGCTCCCTACTCTCTGGCACCTAAATCCTTGTCACTTTGACTGCCTAGATTGATATCTACCCTGGTCAATCAGTATGTAGCAAATGAGCATCCATCTCATTTGCTAGGAACTATTACAGGGACATATTAATAGGCTAAGAAGAATGCTAGAGGTAAGGAAGCCAACTGAGAGTCCATGTTATTAAAGAAGGCTTCCAGAACACGTGTGACTTGAATTGCAGGGAATTTGGGTTGGCATGAGGTTTTCCAAATTTCAGATTTTCTGCCACCTGTATGATTATTTTTTATTAATAAAAAGAGTGCTGTTAACTTAAGTCAATTTAATCAGAAAATTTAATATCTTTGAAATCAGTTTTTATGTACATTATATATTTCATATTGTTTCCTAATTTTAAGCTCTTAAAACAACAAGAACAAAGACAACAAAAATGGAACAATATTTCAAAATTGAATCTCTTATCTATTGTCTGCCTAAGGCTCTGAATCTAAAGTCTACTTCAATTTTGCTAAAAAGTTATATTAGCTCAGATATAGTGACCTCCTAAACCCCAAATGAGACTTGTCTTCACATAATCAGCAGCATTGAAAGAGAATTGAAAAGAGAATAAATCTCTCATTATATGATTCAACGACATTTAATGCCTTACACACATACCGCTGGAATGAGTACATATCTTACCCTGGAAGTCTTGTTGTGTAGTACTAGCTTTTTACAAACTACACTTTGAACATATTGAATAATTGGAAAGATGAAAAGGAGGGAGTTAAATTAAAAGAAAAACAAAACTGCAAGTTGACGTAGTGGGAGTCCTCCACCAAGGTGTTTCTGGAAGACCATTAAATCCTTCTAAGCTGGACTTGTTTCTCCTTAAGCCTCTATTCACTAAAATATACACTTAACTTAGATATGACTTATTTCCCTCCAGGTAATGTAGTCTCATTTTGTGTAGAAACAATGTCTGACACTTCTGTCACCCCCCTCAGCAACCAGAACAAATGACATAATGTAAACAAAGGAAGTGCTATTTACCTGGAGTATATGTTGAGGAAGTAGCTGCACTCATACATAACTAAAGAAAAATCATGGAGATAGCCATTGTTTGCCATTTAGTTATCACTCCATGGGTGAGAGTTTCTGAATAAAGAATGAATCCATAATCGAGTTGGCTTCCCAGTCACAGACATGATAAGGGCCTTCATCTACACTTGAAGAATTAGCACAAGAACTAATCTGAGTTCAGTTCTCAGGGTTCTTCTCAGCTTATTCACTAGATGTACATGGAATATGTTGTATCTCTTCAGCAGTCTTTCCTGCCATTGAATAGGTAATAGTATAATTACTGAATTTCTAAAATACTATGAAATTCATTGATGTGGAATTTTGGATAAAAGAACCAAGGTCATTCAACATTTGGAATGTACTAAATAAACCAAAGAGACTGGTGTACCTTAAGATGAGATAATTATTCTTACAGAACCACCTTTGAGGGACTAGATAAAGGTATATATATTACATATTCTATATACTACTACATATTCCAATATAGATAATTATTTTAGATATAATCATTCAAATGGAAATAGTTATGCTTTGAACAACAGCATAGAGGGAATAAACCATGAAAAGTATAATCTTAAGCCCAGTCAAACCCATACTGCTATTTTCTCCCTTCTGTACATTCCTGTGAGGGACACCGATGGACAGCTGCCTTGCATGACTTTCTAGAAAATGTATTAGAAAGTGCTACTAAATATTAGAGAATAAGCTCATCAGTGCATATGTGTACATGTGCGCGTGCGCGCGCACACACACACACACACACACACACACACTGACTTTGGCCTGAAAAAACTTTCATGGAGAACCTAACAGTGAAAACCCTTCAGCAGCAGTCTCTGCTCACCCCACCCCCCAGCCATCCCATCTCTGCAGTCCACCCCTAATGCTATCTAGTGGAAAAGGAAAGGCAGCCTGCTTCCATTGTTCCTCTGTTTAAGTGAGATAAGATCCTCACTCTGTACATATTTTCCCTTTATCTCCACAGTCCTTGTGTCTCAGCTTGTTCTTTTAGTTTAATGACTTTTTTTCTTGCTTTGTTTTGCTTCTTCCTATCTCTTTGGGTTATGAGATCTTTACTGATTTCAGGAGTTGGTACTTTTTTTCTTCTTCGAGTCTCTTCTTTGTTCATTGTTAACCGGCTGATTTAAAAAAAACTGTCCAAAGCACATGGAAATTCTATTTCTCCTCCTTTGTTAGTTCAGCTTGCCTTTAGAGACTAACAACAATTGAAATTTATTTTCATAGACTGTTTTAGCCATTTAGTGATACCCTTGCATTCATTCTCCTTCCCACCCAAACACTGCTTCTTTCAACAAAGATTTAACTTGGCAGGTCCTTTTTGTAAATAAAATAATTTTGAATTAATGTAACAGCATTTGATGTGTCTATAACTGCCTTACATCTTGTTTCTTCACCAATGAGATACACATACATCCCTTATCTTTGTCTATAGGTTGTAAGTGTTATAATTTCATATAAAGAGATGATTTTTTGGAATAAAGCTGACTCATCTGTTTCAGAATTGGCACAGTTTTGTTTTGTTTTGTTTTGTTTTTTCATATCACAAGTTCATGTCTGTAAGCCACCCTTAGCTCTAAGGGCAGTGAACCAGGAGAATAACAATAAATGGAATGAAATACAAGAATAGCTTATAATTCCAAGATCTGAGGATAACCTAAGTGGGAAGTTGCCAATGCATAAATTATCAAAACCAAAATCCTTGCTTGGATAAGAATTTGAATGAAGAATCAACACTTAAACTTGATAATCTTATTAACCTGAAATCAGATGCAAAAAACATATAGAAGATAAACTTTATGCCCAGAAATGTGCCAAGGGTATAAAGGGATAAAATGTAATCAACATTTATTATCTTTGGCCCTAAAAGAACTTATGATCTAGCTGGAGAACCTATATTTGAAAACATAAAGCCAGAAGACAATCTAATAGGAATATAATTAAGTGGGTAATGTGCATTGGAGGTTTTTTATGTTATGGAAGTCAGAGAGAACAGAAATTATCACGTGTCAGCACTGTCAGGAAAGGCACTATGGAAAGCAAAGAAAGCATGCAGAACATGGTTATATGAAGGGGGCACTATATGGATACTGCTGGCCTTAAAATTCCTTTCATAGGCATAATTGGTGGGGAAAAATAATAATTATGACTAAGACATAACACTGGACTTAAGTCCCCCTATAGATCAAAATCAAGGAACCTAACCTTCATAAGCTATCTTATGATAAAACACTAAAATTACAATTAATGTGCCTGTTTTTAAAAAGGCTAAGTAAAGGGGAGCCTGGGTGGCTCAGTGGGATAAGCCTCTGCTCTGGTCATGATCTCAGGGTCCTAGGATCGAGCCCCGCGTAGGGCTCTCTGCTCGGCAGGGAGCCTGCTTCCCCCTCTCTCTGTAAGTGCCTCTCTGCCTACTTGTGGTCTTTCTCTCTCTGTGTCCAAAAAAAAAAAAAAAAGGCTAAGTAAATATGATCAAACAAAAATCTATCATGTCCATTTTACCTATGCTACTATAACAACAATATATTCCTGCCTGATACAGACTGCTCCCTCCCTGAGGAATAGATGCAGTCAGTATAGTCACATGGAGACTATAGACTGCTCATATATAGTAGTCTTTAATGGCACCTGTGTTTTAGAGAATACGATATTAAGTATGTATATACTTCTAATATTGCCCCCTCCAACAAAATATCTTAATCTCCACTTCAGATTAGAGATATACAAATAAATTTAGGATCTAATGATGGATCAAATGCTCTAGATGTTTGTATATATAAGTTTGGATTATAAAGTAGAGGTTTTTATTTAAAAAAAAGAAGAAGAAGGAGAAAGAAGGAAGAAGAAGAAGAAAAGAACAGGAAGAAGCTGCTAGAAATCATGGTCTTACCTTGGAGTTCCATATCCAGGATGGTGAAAGCATATGATAATGTCAAAAAAGCTTTGAGCAAAAGCTAACTGTGAATGAACTCTACACTGGAGTTTTGTGAAGCCCTGTTCTTGGTATTCTATATTCTGTTGATGGTTGGTAGTACTCTTGAAATGCTCAAGTGACACAAGTCTGGCAGGGATATTGACTATCACAATAGCCTAAAATGATAAGTGAAAACTGAGAAGATGAAATTTGGCAAGAATATGTATAAAGAGTTAGAGGGTTCTTGGGATTAAAAATAGATGACTCAAAAGAATCACAAAGTTTTTAAAAAAATCTATAATATCAACAATTAAAATGAATATTTTGTTAATCGATGATCTCTGCATCTCTGAAAATATCCAAACTTTGGATGATACTTACAGAATTTTTGTGCTAAGTATTAGGAATTTGTGGGAAATCAGCTATGACTATCTACTGAAGCTGCTAACATCACTAGAGTTGCCTTCGCATCTAGGTAAATTGAATCATTTCCAGGTCACCAGCTTACCCCATCCTGGGGCTGAAAGATGTGGAGCACTTTGGCATGAAAACTGGAATTACCAAAAACAAACAGAAACTTGATAAGAAATTACCCCTGTGAACTTCCAATGACTTTCCTCTTGCATTTCATAGGACAATCATCCATAGTCACCTTATTCCCATGGACGTGCTTTACTTCTGTTGTGGTTGGGAACTTCAGTAGTAAACTTCTTATTTATTATCAGGTTTGTACAGAAGTAACCACATCCAAACCACCTACCCAACTAATATTAGTAATGTCCTTTTACTTCCTGATTTAAGTGCAAAGTGCTTTAAACATTCAGCGTAAACACATTTGTTTTTTTCTTTCTTAATTTGTGAGGCTACTTTGCTGGCAGAGACCAGAGTAGAGGAATCCAAGATGTATTGATTTCTTTCTTCATGACTATTTAATCGGTTAAAGTGTGCACCACTTGCAAGTGCCAAGATGCTGGTTACATTTTAATAAATGTCCTCTTTGGTCGATCAATACTTCTCAGCCCAAAAATAAATAAATAAATAAAAGTGCTGTTCTCTCATAAGTTAATGGGGAGAAAATCTTTTTACTATCGTCAGTCATCATGACAAACAAGAATATGAAAAGTGTTAATGAAATGACCAACTGTCTATAAAATAAAAGACTTGCAAGACAGTCTCCTTTCTTCCCTTAATTTGATGAAACAAAATGGAAAATTACACTAGTGCCCATCCAGCGTGAAATGATGTTAACAAGCAGAAAACAAATGCTATAATGAAGGACTTCTAGGATGTACTATGTATAGTCTTACTTGTAAAGAGGGAATTACTGGGCAGAACTCTAGCCCTGAGCAACATCCCACCCCCTGCTGAGGAGAATCACAGCTACCATCACGTCCCTCGGGAAGTAGAGCCATTCGGCACAATAGGACAAATTGATGTTCACAGCATAATAATTATCCATGTGCTGCAAACAATAGGCCACACAATTACCAACCAGGGCAATGCCCTACACAGGCAGAGTGAAGTTGCAAAATGAAGTGATTGTACAGATAATTGAGGCAATAGCCCCACAATAAAGGATGTGCACAACTTGTTATTTATTGGGCTTTGTTTGGGAAGGAAGAGTTACAAATAACAGAATTTTCCAGAACATCAAAACTTACCATTTGAGCACAAAATGTTTCATTTTTAAAATGCATTCATTGTGAATGGATATCTTACATAAAATATATTACCAATTCCTTTGCCTTTTTAAGCAGAGTATATAAGTATGATTGTATTTTGGTAGCTCTCCTGATTAAACAAACAAATCTTTTCCTAAGGAAAGATGACCCAGAACTACTGGGCTCTCCTCCACATTCATGTAACATTTCCCTGTGTGCTGCATAAGGATAACATGAGGACACCTGGAAACACTTTAAGCCCTCAGTTGAAAGAGTCAACAGGTTCCTACGTACATACACAAGTACAAGGTAGCATAACCCAAAGGCATTCCTAAAATGAAAAGGGATACAGTTGAAGATGGTTTAAATAGTTTGATATCATGCTTGATGAACTTTTATTCTTTTCTTACTAGAGAGTGGAGCATAGTGGGAAGATTTGGGATTGAAGAAGCAGCCTAACGTAGTGCTCATGACACTGTTGTGAGCCTCCGATTGCCTGGGCTCAAACTTCATCTAGCACTTAATGACCAAGTGTTCCTGGAAATCTTACTTGAATCTTTCTAAAAGCTTGGATTCTGTCTACAAAATAGGAATGATTAAGATCCTTGCACTGTTGAGATTTTTAAATAAGATCATGCAAAAACATTTAGCCTTTCCATTGGCACTTATTAAGGGCCCTATAAGTGTTAGCAATTTAAGTAAGAAAAAGAGGAATAAATTTGATTAAATCGGAATCCAGAGATGTGCATATAAATGACAAGCAGGAGAAAGACTATAAAATGCAGTGGAATGATAACAAAAACTAAAGGAAGGAACAAAGGAAGAGAGAATTCAGGAGACACCATGGCCTTGACCATGAAAAAAAAATAATCACTATTTCAGTATTAATAAATATTAATTGAACAATACCACAGACAATACACAATGCCAGATACTATCAAATTATATAAGATAGCTTATTTTGCACCAACATCTTTGAGATGGAATTTGTCATTATCACTGCATATATAAGGAAACCAAAACTGAAAATAAAGGAATACTGTAAGTAATACTGTAAGATTCAAACATATTTAAATATATCGTCTTTTGGATCTAAATCCAATGTGCATCTCACCTTATCTAAAGGCCTGTATGTATATATATTTTTTCCCCCCTTCCTTGTCTCTCCTCTTTCTGATCCGGTTTCTCCTTCTCCTGTGTTTTCTGAGCACTCCCTGTGTGTGAAGCACTGAAATGAGAGGATAATTAAAATTAGGTCTTTACCCTTAGAAATTTTACAGTCTATTGGAGAACAAAAGCATGTGAAAATATGCATAAAATATAACAGATGACTTCTCTAACAGGGATATGAATGAAATGCCATTGTTTCTCACATCTACCTCTCTGCCTAAAATGCTTTCTCTTCCTTTCCAGGCTCCCCAATCGTTATATCCATTTTTCAAATTTCAGGCCAAATTTATCCTCCTCTTCCATAATTCTACCCACACAGTGGTCTCCTTCTTATTTAAATCCTTCCATGATTTATAGTCTGCACTCAAAGAACCTGTTAGATACACAGTACCAGGATCCAGCCCAGAGTTTAAGATTTAGTATCTGGGATGGGCCCTGGGAATTTGCACTTTAACAAGTTCTAGATGATCCTGCGGCTGCCGATCCAAGAAACATGCTCTGGGCACCACTGGCTCACTCCTTTGGCGTGTGGCAAACATTTCCCCCTGGTCTTAGCTGATGTCCCCTTTGTATATGCCCAATTCCCTACTCAGTCATTTTGTTCCTTGAATCCAAGGAGTGTTTCTTTTTATTCTTTGTACTTTCTACAGCTAGTAGCATGGTATAACAGTCAATAGCATGTGTCTAGGAAATGTGTTCTACTTGACTAGTTGATGGTAGATTGATTTACTGAGTGCGAGGTGGCTGTTTCTCTCTGGCACCTTCCACCTCTCATGACAACTCCACCCAGAGAAGCTATTATATGTGAATTCAGATTACTATATGGGAATGGAGGTGAACATATGTAGATATTTGTATTATCATATCTATCAAATAAGATCTCTCAAATAATGATACTTACAAACTTTTCCTCATGCTTATTTGCAGGGTAATACATAGACAGTTGCCTTGGAAACACTCACTCTGAATATTCTAAATTTTCTATAATGGAAAATCTTGCCTTTGCCTTATCACTTACACAGTCTCCCTCATTTTTGTGTTTTGCTGAGACTACATAATGAGATCTGAATGCTGATAAATGTCATTTTTGAGGACATAATTATTGTATTCATCTATTATGCTTTTCATAAACCCATTTTTCTCAGTCAAGCTTCTGAAGGGCAATTAGCTAATAAAAAATAAATTTTTAACTAATGCTATTTATAGTTGTGTTTTAACTGACCTCTCTATAGTGTCATTTCTTTTTTACTAGTGCATTTAAAAATCATTTTGTATTAGTCCTTCCCTCTATAAATCAGAATTAAAGTTGACATTTTCATGTTTGATTTTGGGAAATACAAGTAGAATTAGGCAACTTTTCAGGACATACCACTGAACACAGACTCGCCTTAACAATTCTGAATATACCGATATTCAGAAGTTGCATTTTCTACTAGACTCAGCATAGTCTCCATTAGTTATTGTTACTGTTTACTCAGTTTTGAGCTAAACTCTCCCAGAGTGCCAATTACATCCTGAGAGCAAGTCTACACACCACAAGGTGAAGAACAAGTTTGACAATTATCCTATTAATTTGATCTATGTTTACATGTAGATGGTCAAACCAGATAATTCAGTACACATAACTCACCCAAAGGACTTATTATCTGGATTGGTTATCTACATAGATCAAATTAGACCCTAATAACTCCCAAACCTCCACTTTACTTTATGTCCTATAGACATAGTCAAAGGTGATTCTACCTGTTATAGCCCATGCATGGCAACCTGTCTATCTGTGGAAAAGTGTATTCAACTTTCAAAGTTATCACATATTTACAAAAAAGTTCCTGAAGTCTGAAGATGTCAAAAAAAAATAGCTACTAATGGGTTATTATTACATTTATCTTCCTGCGATCTACTGGAATGTACATTTTTTAGGTTTGCATTGCCATGATCTTTCTTTTTTCTTTTGAATAGCATGAACTCTAAGATTGGTTTAAATATCCATCTCATTCAGGGGTCATCTGACCACTTATACACAGATGCCTGTACTTGTCGATGACAACTATTTTACCCTTGGTCTTGTCTTAGCTATGGGAATCTGCTGGCAAGAATGTAAATCAATCTAAGCATATCCGGTTGAAAGTAATTATTCAGGTGTCCCTTCTTTTACCATTGGCAGTGTCTGGCTACTGCACTCCTCAAAGACAAAGAATATTCATGTGTGCATCAGCAGAGCCTTTCTGAAGCATAGTAAGTATGCAATAAGTGATTGAATAAATATTAGTATTATAGATACTAAACATAAATATTGTAGGAAAAAAAGAAATAACAATGAAGAGGAAGAAATATCATAATAAGATCACTAATCACACCACCCTAAGGTAACCACTATTGATATTTGGGGCCATTCTTCTAGAAGAGGTTTAGTATATACTTTATGTACTTTTACCAGTATATTCTTTAGTATATACTTTATGTACTGGGAAGAGCTTTGTAAACCTTTTTTACTAATCAGTATATCACTCTTCTCCATATAAATAAATGTACTTCTGTCACTGGGAGAAACCTGGTTTGCACTATTGTTAATGTGTCTTCTTATCAATGCCATGCTCCCCACCCTTGTGTAGGTGCATACCTCTTTCCATTGAGGCTTTGGCAACCTTATATGGAGCGTCCTCCACTGCCCTTGCACGCTTGGACTTTAACCCCTTTTGCCAGGCTGCCTCGCATTGAGACCTTCTTCGACCCCAACAGCATGGATTCTCTCATCATACTTAGGCTCTGACAGCCATTCTGGGATATTTTTATGTGTGGGTGTCCTTCCCACCCTGCTCAAGCTCTGGTACCCTCACCTGGCCACCATCCCATGTGCACAGCCTTCTCTCTTGCATGGGGCTCTCAATCCTTACACTGAACTTCCCTCCTTTATGGAAGCACTGCTCACTCTATTTGAGTTCTTACATTTCCTCTGAGCCATCAGTGGCTCTTCTCAGCCCCTATATTATTTATTGCATACCCTGTTCAGTCCCACCTAATAGACTTAGGACTGAGTTGTTTAGGAGGGGAAGGGAAGGGGAAATGAGGAGAAGGAAAGGGTAACAAAAGGTGACAAAGAAGAAAAGACCTCTTTTTTATAAAAAATAAATAAATAAATTAGTAAGAATCCGGCCCTGTACCACGTGTTTTGCCACATTATCTCATTCAAATCAAGACATGCTCCTCCAGAACATGTACCACAATTATGGTTACCAATCACTGTTAATTTTATTATTATCAATTATGTAACTGATCTTATAGACATTGAAAAGAACTTTTCTATCAGAGTATAAGTCATAAAGATAGAATTTGAATATTCACTTGTCTAATACCAAACCATGTTCTTAACTATAAGGTATAATGCTTCTCCTTCTAGTTTTAACCCTTGGTTTTTACATGGCTGCTTTAAAAGAAAAATTACATCAATTTTTCCATTTTAAATGTGTAACTTTGCTAAATTAATGCAAGTTAACAATTCTACTCCTTTATTTTTATTATTCTATGATAATCTCATTTAATTATTTTCCTTTTTACTTTTATTGTCTTACCTTGTCTCTTAATGTATCTTACTTACTTTTTATTTTTATTTTTTTATTTTTATTTTTATTTTGCCACTTAATCTTATTTATTTTATGCCCTTTTCTCTTTCTTGCCCTTTTCTCTTTCTTTTTATCTTTTTGGTATATTTTCATAAGCACTGCTTCTTGTTCTTAATATATTTTTACCATGTTTCTAGTAGTGGGAAACAAGACAAACAAAAAAATCACCCACTGTGAGGGTATAACAAGACCCTGCAAGGTCCTCTTCTTGGCCAGCTCCTCCCGCTGTTCACCAGAGCACCCCTTTTCTCTTCATATATAAGCTATATTATTGATTCAAAATCAATTTAAGGGACACCTGGGTGGCTCAGTTGGTAAAGTGGCTGCCTTTGGCTCAGGTCATGATCCCAGTGTCCTGGGATCAAGTCCCACATCGGGCTCCTTGCTCGGCAGGGAGCCTGCTTCTCCCTCTGCCTCTGCCTACCACTCTGTCTGCCTGAGCTCCCACTCTCTCTCTCTCTAATAAATAAATAAATAAATAATCTTTTTTTAAAAATCAATTTTAAAAAAACAGATCCTATAATCATTATATCCATCTACAAAATGAGAAGGATGAAAACTTTTGTTTATTTATTTATTTAGCATGGGAACTCACTTTCAAAGCAAATCCTGTATATGGATTGAGCGTGGAACCTAAAAAACAACCTTAAGCCTACTAGTTTAAGTTGTAGTTAGGGGGATGGATGGGAAGTCTGGAGACCTACCTATTCTAGGCCTCTGCCTTGGTCTGCCTCCCTAGTGGACTCTGCAAAAGTTCTTTATTAATCCTAAAATCTTCTCTACCATTATAAAAACTAGTGTTAGCATTCAGTGGTTCTCGAACATGAACATGCATCAGAAAAAAACTGGAGAGCTTGTTGAAGCATGAATTCCTTGACACCTCCTCCCCCAGAGATTCTAGTTTAGTAGATCTGTGATGGGGCTCAAAGAGCTGTGCTTCACGCAAGTTCCCAGATGCTTCTGATGCTATGCTCCAAGGACCACACTTTGAGTAACACCTCGGTTAGACTATTACCTAGAACATTTATAGCCACAAAATACTATGCTCTGTCTCCAGTTTCTCTCCACTCTCCAAGTTCATCACAAAAATATTGATTCTCAACTTGTCCTTCATGCCTTTGTTGTTAAGACATTTTTGCCTGGGTCTTCTGTTATGCAGCTGGAAGGAAAAAATGGCCTAATTTCCACACCCAGAGATTAAAGAGAAAATGGTGACTTGATTCCATATTTGATTTTACTGTCCTTTCACAATTTTTTTCTACACTTTGTTTAGCTAAGAGAAGAGTCAAAATACATATGAACCACTAATGTTCCTGTTACTCCTCATGGGTCCAAGAAGACCAAATTTTTAAAATAGAGCTTATGCTAGTTTTTAAAATAATAGTTTGTATATTCTTTCCCTATAGAACTATATAGTAGCATCTACAATGGAAAGACAGTCCAAGGTGTACACTCTTATAAGTTCTTCTGAACACCTGAAGTATCTGCTAGACAATGTCCATCATCCCATTGAAAGGAAGTACAGTAAGAGGTTGTTTTGTCCATTTCCAAATCTTTGACATTCTTTTATTTTCTTTTTTTGGTCAGTAAACATAATAAATTCTCTTCCTCACATTGAATTTTAATTTCCTTTTGTTGCGGTATCTTTGTCTTTCATTAAAGACTGCTATACTCATATAACTTTATGTGTACTCTACAAAGGAAAATGAGGGAGAGTAGTTGTCACACAGGGGAATGAGGCCTGCTTCACCTCGTTGCCACTCACCAAAGGACGTTCCTTAACACAGGAGGATCAGACAGAGCAGCTAACACCAGACTTCATGGGTTCTAGCAACTCAATGACTGTCAGCAACTAGGTTACTGGTGATTGGAAAGAATAGCCTAGTGAGTGCTCCCTGGGAAGGAAATTGCCTTTTTATAGAGGATGACACTTTCACCAAGAGAAATAGATGACTAATGACTGGATTTCAGGTGGGGATATACGTTGGTGTTGGAGAGGTTTTAGAGTGGGGAACCTGAATCAGAAGAAAAAAGCATAAGGATACTAAAATAAAACCAACTACTGAGACATTTAATCCTGTTTGGCTCACATGTCAGCATACCTAACTGAAGAACCTAAGGGATTATGGTCGTCCGATGCCACGCTGCTGGATTCCAGTCCCGACTGAATGGGAGTTGTTATGAAAACCTGCCTGATTTCACACCTACCTGCTAAAAGATGTTATCACCCTGCCAGCTCTCTGAAGGAGATAGGCTGTTCTGGGAGACGAAGAGCAGGCTGACAGCCCCGAAATGTGCCCTGGGTTTTGCAGCTGGAAAAGACATAGATCAGAGTGGTGATTCAAGAAAATCCTGTCCCACATGGATTCTGATAAATATGCAAGCACTAAGACATTAAGCCACCTTTGTCAGCAATCTTAGATCCTGTTTTTTTTTTTTTCTACTAAGTTCTTTTATTAGCCACAATGATAATGATGCTAATAATAATCTACTTATTCCAGCCTCTGGAATGATTCTTAATAATTTATGATCTCCATTTTTGTCTAAAATTCAGCACAATTCAGCCTAAAAAAAGAAAAAAAATGAAGTTACACACAGAAAATGAATTATGCACCAAATTGTAAATATTCCATTTCTTTTGCTGATCTGAAACTCCCCAAAGAAATATGAACACGTGATTTAAAATTCAGCTGCAGTGACATTTCCTAGCTGGAAAGAATACTTGCACAAATTCACAAGTATTTGCAAAAGATAACTTTTTTGGTGGATACTAGTACATTCTAATGTGTTTTTAAAAACTATCCTATGCTTATATTCCAAAAAATGAATAAAATATTTCTTCATGGAAGCTTGTTCTGTGAATAGACTTTTGCAGTGTTTCAGCCAGAGGGACTTTGCATTGCTAGGGATAACTTCGTCATGGTAAAGAGGTGTGTGACAGCAGCTTCCTGCCTGGCAAGAGGTGTATAAATGCCTACTATTACACTGCGGACTTAACCGTTAGGCATCTTGGCCAACTGATATGTCACAACCAAAAACTATGAGCCCCCTAAAGTCTGAAGGGAGATGGGAAGCTGATGTGTTGTGTTTTCACCACAGTTTCTAAACATAAAGAGCAAGTAAATTAAGCTCAGAAAAATGTCTTTTCTTCTTGTGACTTTTTTGTTTCTTTATCTTTGATTATCATTTTGTTTTCTCTAAAACATTGCTCAACTAGGACAGGATTAGCTTCCATTCTTGACCTGCTATGTTAAATGATTTCTGATGAATCAAATATGCCAACTGTCTAAGTACTTTAGTCACATGGGAGAATAAGCAGAAAATGCAGCTGAACCAACATCCTTCTTTATTTTGATGATTTTGAGAACACATAGACACATAAAACACATTATTGCACCCGAAGTATCTTGACACTGTAGTGAATAGTTGACGTGAACAATTTTTTTTTGCATATTAGTAATAACTGCTCTATCCCTAGTAGTAGCTTCCATTGATATTAGTTGATTTAATAGTCATTTAACACATACATAGTGACTATTTATTTCACAGCTTTTCATTTACTTTAATCACAAAACTCTGGGAAATGGCATGGCAGGGATAGTTTACCCCATTTTTTCTACGGATAAACTAAGGATTATGGAGTTTATAAATTAGAATTCTTGTTCCTGCTTCCTGCCATTTATCAGATTAGTTGTCACTCAAGAGGAAGTCTACAGATTTTTGGTCAGAATCACCAAAGGCTTAGCATAGTCTAAAACTCTAACACTACCAAATCAGAGTATGTGGGATCAGCACCTAAATGTACATCAAACAAGCACCTCAAAATGGCCTGTTTCTAGGAACTTCTTTCCTAGCTAAATCTAGGATTTATTTGTTTGTTTGTTTGTGTCACCAATATCACCTGGTATATCCATAAATGCTCTTTCCATCTGGAACAGTGGCAACAGAAGCAGAGGCCTGGTTAGACAGCTCAGATTAAAGGAAAAAAATGATAATAAGTAATGGGAAAGAGAAGAACTCTGTATCTGAAAGAAATGGCAAGTGAGACAGGAAGAATAGACTGTAGCAACAAGTTCGCTGGGTGAGAGATCCAGCCGTGCACACTCCCAGAGGTCTTGTGTTTCCCTGAGCTTTGGAAAACACTGTTACCTCTCCAAAGAATTTCAAATTGGGCAAAAGCTACTGGAATGAAAGTGGGTAGATATTTTATTTCATTTTACTTAAAAAACTTGTTTCCATGAGACAGGTCTACATAAAAATGTTAAGCAATAAGATTTGTTTTTTCGTATTCTTCCACTTACCCTTCAAAACCCTTCTCTGTTCGATAGCTGCATACTCCAGTCCCACACACTTTGCCATTACTCTGACAGCCGTGAAGAGTCCAAATGATAGAATCTCTAATGGTGAAGTGCGAACCTAGTGATTGCCATTGAAGGATTAAATATCACCTTTCAGGTGGAGGTATCACTCACTCACTCCCTCCCAAACCACCCAACACAGATGTTGCCCCTCCATCTACTGGGAAGATATATCCAGATCCTTAGATTTGTGGCCAAACCAATCCTGCCTATATCCCAGCTCAGTTCAACTTAGATTACTCTCTGTCTCACTGCAGTTCATCTGTAGGGCCTGGCTGGGAGAGGATTGGAAAAAAAATCTCATCACTGGTCCTTGCTTTCTGTACATGGAGATGTGTCCCTCAGGAGCTGCCAAGTCAAACTTTTCAGCTAGGTTACATTCTCCTGCAGTGAATTGCAAGTTGCAAGGAACCTACAGAGCTAATCAATTTTGGCAGAGGAAAAAAGAAAATCAATCACACTATTCTTTTTGTTTTTGTTATTGTTTATAAAAGAATAACTAGTAATTGACCTTTTTCACTTTTTCTTTAGTTTTGTTGTCCTTAAAGAAATAGCATTGCTGAAAAACAAAGTGATCAATCAAAATAAAATTCTCATGCAGGTTTCCATTCTCTCTTCCTATTAATATTTTACATAAGATGTCATTGTTAGATAACACAAAGCATTTATTACATGCTAAAATGATATGCAACAGACTCATACACACACACACATGCACACACATACAATTTCCAATGAAATGCTGGCATTATTGCAATTGACAAAGTAACCAAACACCATACTGCAGTATTACTAAAAGCAATAAAGCCTTTGCTTTTCCCACGAGGTATATCTAACAACAGTTCTCTCCCTCTGTCTCCCCTTCTTCCAATCACCCTCCCTTTTCAGTCTCCTGGCTTATCAATATGTCAAAAAGCAAATGTGATGACTCCTCCATATATCTGCTTTTCAGATTTCATTCACCTCTGACCTGTAATGTTCCAATTTAGCTCAAGTACTTTTATTTATGCTATTCCTTAGACCTATACATTTTGATCAAAGAAATGACACTCGCTGTTCAGTGCCTTCAGAGAGCACTTTGCAGGTACCATCCGTTCAGAAAAAGCAGTCACCCAATACATGAGATTGTGACAAGGTATAATGTAATGGTAGTTATGCGAACCTCCAATAAACCAGTGCTACTTCACAGATTACTTGGAGAGAAAGTCTCTTAGCGTGCTTGAAGAAGTATGAAATGAATTTCATTTCCTTCTCATTTGCCTTGCTTCTGAAAGGTTTCATGCAAGATATGTGACCAACTATTATAGTACTAATCCATCCATGACAGAGCTCAATTTTCTCTGAGAATTTACTTCTGAATGGGCTTCCGAAATACTTGAAAGCTCAAAATTAAAGTACACTGAACAGAGCAGCCACTGAGCTGTGGACAACTGTCAGTCAAGAAAATCAGTCGGAACAAAATGTAAATTAGATTTTATTTTATTTTATTTTATTTTTTTAAAGTGATCTATAATGATGAGGTGGTAAAGTTTTATAGCCCATTTCCAAACAAGAACAATAAGGAGGGAAGTGGCAAGAACTGTTGTTGTGAGCTTTTCTCATTACTGCAAATGAAAATGGGAGCTTGTGTTACGGAAACTCTAGAAGTGATGTGCAACACTGCGGCTTGTTGCCTGCACTCTTTGTTCTGGTGCCTGAGAAAGTGCAATGATGGGAACTGTCTGCCTGTCACCTGAGATACTAGGAGTGGCGTTCCAGTACTTGGTGCGGAGAGGTGGTCAGAGATGTCGTCCTGGCGTTACCTGTGTCAAGGATGGTCTTGATCTATTGAAAGGCAGGATTTTTAAAATCCAGTACTGTTTGACTCTGAAAAGTTAGAAGGTTAGGGATCCACTGGACAGAAATGGAAAACATGATTGGCAGAATTTCCAATCATTCTGATATGTGGAGGTAGGTTCCCCTAGCCCTAGATACTGGGATCAAAAGCTTATGTTTGGTGCCTACTCTGCTCAGTGTATAGAGGAGATGCAAGAACAAGTAAAGCTTCTTTATGGATCTGAAAACCTAATATTTCTAGTAATAGCATGGAGGGAGGGGAAGAGGAGGAAAAGTAATGCTTCCAGAAAGTTCCCAATTTATAATCTAAGCAACAAATTCAGTGTCAAGCAGTTGCTAAAAATGAAATGTGCAGTTTTGCTGAAGCAACAAGAGATTCATTGAACAGACCTATGTAAACAATAAGCTCATGCTATTCTAGTTGAATTAGATACTTCCAGAGTATTTCTATTTCTTTTTGAGAGGTCTGGGTGCATTTTAAGGGGGCATTGACAACTAGGGGCAATCAGGCATGTGAGTGCCTGATAATGACTTTGCAGAAGGTATCACTCCCAGCCTTATAAGAAGAAATAATTCTAGAGGGAGTTACAACATTAAAATATAAATAGAATATTGCTGGGTGTGATGATGCCAAACAGGAGAATAAAATGAGGGTGGAGTATAAAGTTATCAGAGAAGAGGCTACTAGCAAACTTCATTCTACCACTTCCTGGTACTAGCTGGACTTCCTGGCGTATGTTTGGTTTGCCTTAGTTGTTTAACTAAATAGAAGAATTTAGGTTTTTTTCAGGCTGGAAGTCAACTTTGAAGTAGTAATCCAATCAAGTCAACCCAGTAATGGGTAGAAAGTAATTATTCAAGGTTTCACAAATTTCTGTCAGTTTCATCTTCCAGGATTTGTGTACTAGAGGAATATTTACAACAAGTTAATGCATTTTAAGACCCTCCTTTTCCCCTCCCCTCTGGCTGACTAAAGAGTAAGCCACCATGCCACAAAACCACATGCTCTGGTCCCAGTCCGTGATGACATTTCAGGACACTTGATTTAAAAAACCCATTCAATCTGAGGCCCAGAATAATGGAAAATTGGCAGATTGTCTTTTTTTTTCTTTAAGGCCAAATTTAACAGCTTTAAAACATCCTTATAATTTTAGCTATTGAAAATAAGCTTGGGTTTTATATTATATTTGAGTATAATAATTAAAAGAAAGTTATTTAAACCTGTTTTAATAACATAAAAACTTAGAAAGGTCATTGCAATAAAAGAATCATTTAGGCATTTTTATAAGCATGGGGTGTAAAATACAGCCTGTCATAGGAGGCCTTATGTACCAAGTTAAAATTAAAATCTGATGTGTTTCTTCAGAAAAATGTTTAAAATAAAAATGGGTGATGGGATGTCTGGGTGGCTCAGTGGGTTAAAGCCTCTGCCTGTCAGGATCTCCAGGTTCTGGGGTCGAGCCCCACATTGGGCTCTCCACTTGGCGGAGAGCCTGCTTCCCCCTCTCTCTGCCTGCCTCTCTGCATACTTGTGATCTCTGTCAAATAAATTTTTAAAAAAGAAATCTTTAAAAATGGGTGAGAGAGGGCTAGAAGGGTAACGCCTCCAGAAAGTTCTCAGGTTATAAAAGGAACTGCAAGATACAAATTCGGTATCACATAGTGGCTGCAAAGCAATATCGTCTGAAGCTGAACGGAGATTTAGTGAACAGATCTATGGAGACTGTAGTCCCAAGTCATTACAATCCAGTCAGACAACTTCTAGAGAGATTTTTGTTTTTTTTTTCCTTCTTCTTCATATTTTTGGTGCAACCTTTTAAGTGGCATTGACAACAAAGGGGCAACAGTATGGCAGAAGCATGATCCTGATCCTGTTTGAAACATTATTGAAAGATTTGGTCTGTTTGACCTGTAGCAGAGAAGACTAGGAGGAGAGGACCATGGTAGAGGGACTCATCAGACCCATCACATAAAAGACTCTTTATTTACTTTTCTTAACATGGGTTTTGAAATAATTTAAGGGAACAATAAAGAGATGAAAGCCTTTTTCTGTCTATGTCCTAGCATCATAACTGGGATAAAGAGCTGATATTGTCATGAGGTGGTGAATTGTAGAGGGATTAAGGGCATGGGCTCTAGTTCTGGGCTGCCTAGATTCCTTTCTATTTAATTCTAATTAGATGCCTTTAATTCCCAGCTTGACCTGTAAGTTCTGTGTAACTCTGGACACATTAATACATCTCTCTGGGCTCTTTTTTCCAAGAAAGGTATAAACACAGTAGCCTGAAGTATTATCCTGAGCATTAAATGGGCTTATAACTGTAAAGTACTTAGAGCAGTTCTTGGCCCCTAAATGGTATGTAGAGAGATTTGAGCCACCATCATGGTAACCATGTGAAGAGATAGCCTGGCAAGGAGAGCTGTTGAAAAATGAAAGGGTATACTTGAGCACCCATTATGATGGCTAAGCAGGGTGATTGGTTTAAGGTTCCTACCAACTTCAGTAATTTAATTAAACATTCCCTTAAAATAAAGAGGAATTCTTAGAGGTATTCAAAAATAGTTGTTCCTGTAGGAATAGTCCAGCCCAGCATGACCAGGTTCTAGGAAAAAAAAACTAACACAAAGCCTTTCAGAGTGTATTTCTTCCTTTTCCCATTATTATTACAGTTCTAAGAACCCCAGAGCTGTAGGAACTAATATGGAAATTGGGCTGAAGATTATCCCTCAGTCATATGGTGAAGTTGCTGGATTGTCTTCTTAGTTCTCTTTGCTTACAACCTGTACTACACATTTCCCCAACCAATCTGTCTGCGTATTTCCTTCTTCCCACCCACTGACAGAACTGAGAGGGTGTGGAAGTCATAAACGAAGGCAAACTGGAAGATGGAAAGATCTTGGGCCATGAATCACAGCAAAAAAGGCCTCCCACCAAAGATCTGAACTCTTAGAAGAGCAAGAAATTAACATGTATTCTGTTAAACCTCTGAGGCTTGGTGCTTAACAAAACTTTGGTATCATCTACCCTGACTAACAGAATAGGAAAAGAAGTACCATTCTTGTGGTATTTCCTTCCTTAGTCCATCCGATTCTCTTCTTGCTACCTTAGTCCATCCGATTCTCTTCTTGCTGTAGTGGGTGTCTTCAAATGCTCCAACCAAATAGTGACAGCACATAATAAGTTAGGCTGACACTATATAAAGCATTGTTCTTATATTTCTGTGCATGTGCCACAGCCTTCCTATCCTTAGGTGCCCCTAGAAGATGAACATTATAATTACACCATTTAACAAGTGAGGAAATGGAAACATAATTTTACCATAGCCAACACTTACATAGGAGGTGGTGCCAGGATTAGAACTCAGAGAGCATGATTCGGACTCTGACTGACTACCCAGCATACACCACAGCCTCTTGACAACAAGGAATTTCACTTCATTATGTGACTCAATGCCCTATGGGAAGCTGATCAACATTGACAAAGGGCAGAAGTAAGAATTATATACAACCTGTGTTATGTGACTCTTACTTTTGATTTTGCTTGATATTCAGTGTTTCTGGTAGGAATCAAAATCAGTCAGAGACTTTGCTAGAGATCTGTTCATTTGCCATGAGCAGAGGGCCATTTTGTTCATGAATGCAGGAGTCTCAATGGCTGACATGGAATAATTGACTTACCTGCTGGTTTGGAGTCCTGGCAAAAAGAGCTGAACTACCATGTTGCTAGTCCCATTACAGGTATGATTCCTGAGCAACAATGATTGAGAGCTACTTTGTGTTTATTTGTTTCCTAGGTAATGAAAGATAGTGGATCAAATATAAGCTCTCTTCACATCTAGTCAAAAGGGCTAATGCCAGCAGTATAAATCTTGGGGAAAAAAAAAAAGGAGAAAGGAAAGAACTAATAGATTCTGTTGGATTCCTTTTTCCTATGTTCTCCTGAACATCACTGTAGCTAATGGACTTTAATAGTTGTGTCTCCAAAACTATTTTTCTTTCTTCCTCTTGGACTAACCTTTCCTCCTCTTCTCCTTCCTTCTCTGCCACTTCCTCTTCTTTTTCCTTCTCTTATTATTATTATACTTCATTCTTCATTTAGAACTGCACTGTATTGGGTACAAAAATAATAAGAAATCAGAAGTTCCATCTTCTAGAATAAGCATTATCATCTGTATTAATGTGAAGTTCCTTTAAAATACCTTAGCCTCAGTTCCCTTGGCGATAATTAGATAAAATATGTTTAAATCAGTCCTCTTTCCTTCCATGAATATAAGAGTAATAATATAATAATGATAATTTTAAAAGATTGAATTCATATATACTTTAGCAAAAAGAAAAAAATACCAGTTGTTACTATTTTTGTCAAGCTAATCACTGTACCTGAACACACAATCACTCTTTCTTTATTCCTTTGGTATGCTCACTGGTCCATTTGGAATGGTTATTTCATACATACAATCTCCAATTCTTATAATTCAACTATTCTCTTTCTTTTTTTTTTTTTTTTATCATTAGACCTTAGCAGGTCAATTAAAAGGCATAGCCATCTTATCTCTGAACTCCCAACACACATTCGTACTGACCACTTGGCAGTGCATGGCACCTATAATATTTTGTTTTGAATTGCTATGAAAATTTGAAATGCATTTAACTTTTTGTGAGTATTAAGTTATATTAAAATTTTTTTGTATAATCTTCAAAGCAAGGATATTTTTTATATTCACAACAGTGTCTTGCATAGGGCTTTGAACATAGTAACTGCCCCAAAACTGTCTAGTTATTAATAATGGCCAAATTACCCAATGTTGACAATCCCATACCTCAGGAAAGACTATAGTCAGTTAATGTTTATGGTCTCTGTAAGGAATCTTCTGTGTTTTGTAAGGATTCTGCTCCTAACTAGAAATGTTCTGAAAGACTAACAACTGAGTTGTTACAATCCTACAGATTCTCATTATGCTTTTCATGTTTATATGGGACTTCCTGGAACTCCTTAGTACTTCCAGAGGTATCCACTTATTTCATACTCCTTGTTGGAGATGAGGGAGGACTAAAGAGATGAGGCATACCAAGAGCTTCTGGCACTGAGATTTACCATCAATTGGCTGGCGCCCACCTAATTATGATTTGGCCATGTCTTGCCTTCTCATTTATTCCCTGTGATTATGGCAGGGTAGAACAACAAAGAATTCTGTATTGTCAGCCACAGGAAGGAAAAGTGGAACATAAATATTTTTCATCTGCCAAGTAAGTATTTTTATTCCATGGGCATAGTGTTTTTTGTATTTAAAATGACAGATCCTGTCACAAAGGGTCTTAATATTATATTGAAAAGATATCTGTATTACAGCAGAGGTTAAAAAACTCATTTATTTATAAGACTCTCAGGTCTGGAGAGGTCTTCTGCCTCTTTCTCCCTGCAGACAGTTAATATCATTGAAAATAAAAAGCTGTTATATTATATGACAAGGCACAGTGGTAATAAAAACAAACACAGGCTGGCTGGTGCCAGAAATGTGCTCCAATGCTGGTAAACTGTTGGCTCTAATTGAAAAAAAGTAGGTGCTGGGGTTTTTTGTTTTGTTTCCATTTGTTTGTTTGTTTTTTCTTCTAGCTATTTTTGCATACAGAACCCAATGCATTAAAAGTTACACAAATCAGTTGCACAAAATAAAGTGGCTTTATTTCACGAGGTTTTGGGGTTAGGAAAAAGTAAAACCACTGAAAGGAGTAGAGGAAGGATGGGAACTGATCATGGAGCTGGCTAGAGGCACAGTATGTCTGACCTAAGTTACAGAGAAGCTTGCAGCTTGAACAAGGCAAGGGACTGAAAACCAAAAGGACCTCTAACAGGAGGAGGGATGTTGGGCACTCCCCAGAAACAAGTGTGGGCTTTCATTGTCTTTCTCCCAGAAGCTTTGGAGCTTAGCTGGAAGAATGAGGACACGGACATGTCTCCTACTGAACATGCAGTCGGTAGGATACAGGTTTTCACCCCACATCGAACACCCACTAGGCTTCCTCCACAGGATTCTACCGAACTATGTCTGAGCACCAGCACCAGATGAAGCCAAAGGCAGCTAGCACTGCTGAAGTAAGGGCTAGGGAGTGTCTGGGCCACAGCAGTCACAAGGGACAACAACCAACTGCCAGACTGGCAGGTTATCATAAGAGCCGCCTGGACACACGTTAGCAAACCTGTCCAGAAGAAAACAAATACATAGCTGGAGTGCCATTCAGTGAGAGACCAGTCATCGTGCACTGGAGCATACAAACTGAAAGGACTAAAAATTCCATTTAACTTTTCTTCTCTAAGCCAAGGTTCATCACAGGTGATGAAGAAACAGCTGGAGGGGTGGTGGTAATTTCATTTTTTAATTTGTCTTCTCTGCTCTAGGCATTCTTCAACTCAAAGTGATGCTTTCAGCTTCTTTCATTCTGCTTGTTTGTGTGTGAAGAAAAACCAAATTAGATCAAGGACTTTATCAGTCAAGGCCATGGTCCACCTTGGATTAGTTCATTCAGCAAGGATTTACTGCTGTGGAGATGGCATTACATAAGGAGTTACAGAGAATCCCCTGTTCCCACCCTAAAGCACCTGCCTTCAAGGAGGAAGGAAAGTCGTGCAGAGAAAGGTCTCCAAAGCAGTGTCAGGGACTGGGGTGGAAAACATGACAAAAGTTTGTAGGAGGGAAACATATATTAATTTTACTTAAAATAAATTTTTGTTTTTTATTTTGATTATTTGAAAAAAATTGCAGGATGTATCTATCTCATCTGAGGGCAGACCTAGTTTGTAAATTTATGTGAGTGTAAGTGCAAAGCATTTTTTTTTTCTAATTCTAAAGAGAAATTGTGATTTAAACAAATTTGCTCATTTATAGAAAATCCGTGGCTGGGGGACAATGCTTATTACTCTAATCATTCTGAAATGTGTTCTTCAAACTGTGGTTGTACTGCCTCAAAATGTAGTGCTAGTCCTCGGCTCTCTGCCACGAGACGCTACAGTGAGAGGGCAGTAGTCTGCAACCGGGGAGAGGGTCCTCACCAGAACCCAACCCTGTCAGCACTCTGATCTTGGACTTTTAGCCTCCTGAAGTATGAGAAATCAATTCCCATTATTTATAAGACACCCCTGCCCCCCCCCAAATGCGGTGTTAAAAAAGTTTTCATGGGAAAGAGAATTAAGTGTTTATCTTCAGAGATCTGGAATGATGGGCCATGTAAGGTTAGGTCTTACGCGGTTTACAGCTCACTAGGTCCCATCATGGAAGGGGGAGATGGAACTGATTTGGGACTTGTGGTTTAGACTATGATAAATCTGTTTCTAAAAGTATCCCTTCCCTAGTCTTCGTGGCCACAAGAGAGATCCCTTGAGCTCCTGTGTATACATTTACACATCAATTAGACTCTGAATTCCTGGCAAAAAGTAGTTATAAGCCAGCATATGGCTGGCATAAAGTAGCCCATGAAATTGTGGAATAAGCCTTCTCTGTTATTTTTTCTTGAAATGAATAGGAAAGATGTAATCTTAACAAAACTAGTTCTCTTCTTCCCTTATAATTGAATACTCTTGCAGGTGTTAACTTTTTACACATTTGGGCATAGCTAGACATTGACATTAGCCTCTGAACTACGTGGCTGAGATCAGTCTCTAAATGGGGGTTTACTGGCAAGAATTCTAGTTTCCTGTTCAGCTTACATGAATTTCTTCCTTGAGTAACCTTCCATAATGTTTGTGATATGCTATGAACCACATATTTTGCTGCTTTTAAATTTTTGCTTTTCCTGACTTGTAACGTTTACTATGTCTGAAAACGTACCTGCTCAATCTGGAGCAGTGGCAGAGATTTCTTTATTTATATCTTTATTGTCTCCATTTTGGGAATGAGCCCAAAACAGGTGCTTGATATGCCCTTTTGGGGGGGTGGGGAAAGTGGCTCAACAGTGGTATGTATATGGTATGAGACTATCAGAATGTGGCATTATGCACAATGGGGTGAACCATCAGTATACTACAACAAGCTTTTGTGCCGTGCCTATGATGTAGAAAGCATTGTGCCAGGTGCTATGTCAGGGGTAGGGCACAGACATGAAGAAAACATGGCCCTTTGACCAGGTTTTCCCACTCAATTGAGAAAGAGCCACTCTATAACTATCATAAAACATCCTTAAATTCAAAGGAAGCTATGATTAGTACCCAAACACAACAATTGTTAAGGCTAAGAGCAAAGGTAGATAAAAATTCCAAAGGGCAATATTTTATCAGGACAGTCAAAAATGATTAGGCAAACCCACGTTTTATAATATGGAAGCCAACATATCTGGTTAAAAGTAGCAGGAGGGGTGTGTCTTGGTGGCTCAGTGGGTTAAGCCTCTGCCTTCGGCTCAAGTCATGATCTCAGAATCCTGCGATCCATCGAGCCCCACATCGGTCTCTCTCTTAGCGGAGAGCCTGCTTCCCCCTCTCTCTCTGCCTGCCTCTCTGCCTACTTGTGATCTCTCTGTCAAATAAATAAATAAAATCTTAAAAAAAAAAGTAGAAGGAGGAATGCAGGTACCAACTGGGAGTGTTAGCCTATATAGTACCAGAAATCTGCCTGTTTTGAAATATCTTAGTCTCAATTTTTACTTCACTATTTGGTGACCCATAAGCAATATCATTCATGACTAACTTGGCCATAGAAATACTCAGTGTGTTTAGATTAATCAATTTGTCAAGGTTGTTTCCTGGGGATACACACTTCTGTTTTTACTAATCTATATTTAAGCTATTCCAAGGACATGACATTATGTCAAAAACAACCTAATAGAATGATGTTCACTGCTCTCCAGAAGGCACTTCCCATCCCTGGTTTAGCTATTTTTGCTGACCAAATTTACATGTATAGAAATGTCTTTAACATTTAAAACAGGTAAAAGGTTAGCCAGAGTTCAATTAAGCTAGTGGTAAAAAAGATCAGTCTAACTCAGAATTCAGATGTTGGATAACAGAGCTTGCAATTTCCTCTCTGTGTCTCTGTGTCTCTGTCTCTGTCTCTCTCTCTCTCTCTTTCTTAAGTTCCTTTAGAGACCAAATGAGATAAATTGCTATCTGACCCATTGCTTGGGGATAAACATTAAATGGTTTATCTGGGCAACCCAATCACCTCCAGCCAGAATGGAGAACTGGCCTAAATAATGAAGGTGTGTGTCATTCATCTCTTTGTCTGACTCCTGGTAACCTTGACAGGAATGAGTGGAGACATGCTGATTTGTATACACTCAATAATTCAAGGTGTTTGCTTATCTTTCCTTGTCAGATGCTGCTCATCCCAAGTCTATGTTACCATCTAATTAGCCTTTTTTTTCTACTTTGCTTTTCCATAAAGCTTTCCTTTTTATTTTATGAATTTAATTTACAACCAGCCTGGCTTTTATCAAATGCCGCACTTATTTCATTTGTTAACATGTTTTTTTAGTTTCTTATTCATACCCTTGATATGCTCCCCCCATTTTCGATTCACCCTCAGTGAAATAATC
>ML108925.1:6652-41124 GCA_003697995.1 Taxidea taxus jeffersonii | reverse complement strand
TGCTTCTGAGCCACATGCCGGATGATGGACATCTAGCCGTTGTCTGCTCCTGGAAGGTCTCCTTCCCCCACTTTTCTAATTCCCACCCACTATCCAAGGCCCTGCAGACACTGCATGGCCTCCACGATGCTGTAGAGACACTTCAAATCAGCAGGGGAGGTGCAGGAGTCCTGGAGCTTAGAACCTGCCCCCAAATACCACTTTGGAAGAGGACTCTGTTTCTCAGGACCAGTCTTTCCCACAAAGGGCTAAAGCTAAGGTCTAACATAAAAGGAGTGAAGGTGAAATGCTGTAATAGTAAAGTATGAATTTAAAAATAGGCTTCATTGGAATAATAACCACAAATTAGCTTTTTGCTGTGTCTTAAAATAATGGAGAGGTTTTTTTTTGTTTTTTGTTTTTTGTTTTTTGTTTTTTTTGCCTGGAGAGACTAGTCCCCATATCCACCTGGCCAACTCTGACGGTCACTCACAGTTGGAACTCGTAGCCTGACCCTGATGCCTTCCCCCTGCATACTCACGCCGGCTGCGGGAAGCCAGCCTTGACTGTTAGAACAAAGTCCCACCCCATTCTCTAAGGTCAGTGTGCACATAACTTTGGGTAGTGAAAAGCTGTCCCCTCTGTCCAGGAACCTTATTACTTATTAGACTCTAAGTCTCAGTGTCTGTTAGACAAAGAACCTGCTAGAAAGTCCACTCTGCAGCTGAAGAAAAAATAGCCTTTGATCAGACCATTATACCTTCCAAAATTTTTATCACCTTTCTCTCTCTCAATTAAGCAAAACCAGAACCTAGCAAGGAGTTAAGTGGGACACGAACAGGTTTTGATAGGGCAAGTGATGAATTTTAGTTTTGGATTGGTCCTATCATCAATTCATAATATTCAGAGTAAACTTTCCCTCTCTGTAGCCCATCAATGGCATCACCACCTACCTAATAATCAAGCTAGAAAGCTTTGTGCCACCACACACCTTTCTTGTCCACATGTCTCACATGTGACACAGTCTAGTTCGTCCTCTACTGAAATCCATCTCCAATGGACCATCTTCCACTCCCACTTCCCCATGCTCCCAGGCCCTCATCCCTTCGCGTTCATCCAAAATCATATCCTCCTAACTGGTTTCCCTGCCTCCTGCCTCTTCCCTCTTCAATCCCTCCTTCCCAGTACTGCTCAGGTCAAATCTAGTCATTTCCATTTTCTGGCCGAACAAAACTTTAATGAAAAAATAAGAGTAGGAATAAGAGCTAATTCTGAGTGTTTCATATGTGTCAGGAACTGCACAAAAGAGCTTTTATTTATTATCTAATGTAATCCTCATTATAACCCCAAGTTATATCTTATTATTAGTTCCATTTTACAGATGAGAACACAAGAAAAGGAAAGAAGTTCACCCAAGTCACAGATTCACAGTCAGGCTTGTCTCTCCAAGATCTATGCTCTCACCCACATGCTAAATATCCCCCTAGAAGAAGATCAGACTGCTGGTATTATCCAGCCCAGACTTACCCCTGATGCCTCCTTCTCTGGGAACACTGCACTCCAACTACATCCTGACTCTGAGCATGCCTGGTCTTGAGCTCTCCTCACTTAACAGGACCTCCAGCATCACACTGACTCACCAAGGCCCATTCAGACTCTCTCTCTTTCCCGTGGTACTGCTCTCAATCCCTTCCAGCCCAAAGTGGCCCCCACAGAGGGGCCTATCTTAATTCATTTATGGCACCACTTATTTTATGTCACACTCTTTTTCATTTATTACGTAAATATTTACTGGTCACCTACTATATGTCAGTGAGTGTGCTAAGGGCAATGAACAAGCACAGTCTCTGTCTTATTCACCTTTGAATAAGTTCCAACTAATAAAATATCTAGTAAATAAGTTCTCAGTATTCTGATGCGTGAAGAACTTTAGAATTATCTGAAACTCTCAGGATAACTGAAATATTCTCTAATAGTCAATGAGGTTCAAAAGGAGTTGAAATGTGAGTTGTCTGGCTTTTGCTGTATTCCTTGATGACTTTTGTTTGTTTGCAATTTGTCTTAGAATTCTAAACTGTACCTCAGGCACATGCCCACACAGACTGAAGCAAAGACGAGTATTTTTAATGCCCTATTTTTTCCATGTTGTAATACACACTCTACACAAAGTGACAGGTAGTCATTTCACAAGTAACTTCCAACCCCCTCGGTCTGTATGGTAAGCCAATGTCCATCCCAAATGACTACACAGAAGACCACACCAGAGAGAAAACCCACTTATGGTGTGTGTGTACTGAGCTGGTAGCAGAATGGGGAAGAGGATGCCCTACCTTTGGGCTTCAGGTCTGCTACTCGGTCACGTGTCTGAAACTGTGGACAGATTGTCAGATTATTGTATGAGACAGCAGGCGCTGGCTATGGAGTTGGGGAGCAGATGACAAGCCACCACTAATTCTCAGTGCTTTTTAAAAGGGTTAGAATACCTGTCATCTCTCCTATGGAAAGAATCTGTCAAATCGCATTTGGAAAATAATCAAAACCCCTTGGGAAAAAAATATGGCATGAACACAAAGCAAATGAGGTAGCTGGGCTTTATGGCGTCACTGAAAGGCTTCTGTGGTATTTGTTTTTACTTTATCGCTTTATTCTCCTAACGATAGAGGAAGAGTTATTTAAAGGTATAAAATTAAGGATTTTTTCACCTAATACCAAAAACAGTGTGAGGGGGGGAAAACTAATTTTCAACCCTAACGGAAACTCTCCACAGAAAGGAAAAAGGAAGGCAGGCCGAATGGAAAAGTAATGCACTCAAATTCATGACTATACACTATGAGTGATTCACACAGGCGGCCAGGTACATAGGCGAATTCTAGCTCCAAGGACCTGTATAATTTAAACTCCCTGAAAATGGTCTTAACAATTGAGGTGACTGAGACTAAACTGTACACGAATCACTACTTTTTCCTACCCCAAGACTTTGTCTTCGGCCTTGAGACGAGCCAATCCACAGTCAAGACAAACCATCTTACCTGTTTTGGACATGAAGCTTCACCATCCCACTCTTTCTCCTCAACAAACCGGAACTGTGAGAAGGAGTCCCCTAGGGATAAGAAAAAAACATAATTTTACACAAAAGCTAAAGAAAAACACTCAGTTCTCTAAATTTCCGCTTGGGAATAAAGGCCATTTCTGAGGAGCAAAGCCCTAAATTCAGTGGTAGCATTTAATAGAAGTTCCTGGCTTCCACTTCTTTACACAGCAACCTGGGCCTGGTGGGCACCTGGAAATTCTGTTGGTGGCTTACAGAGAATCGCATGAAGCCATCTATGTGCTTCTGGAGAGATGACTCGAGAAGAGGCTTACAGACATGGCCATCTACTCATATTTAGCACATTTTCATCTCAGCTATCTAGTGTATGCAAGGAAACGGATACTTATGATGTGGGGAGTGGGCACAGCTGAAAAGGCAGAAGAACAGAACTGAAGGAAAGAAGGTCTAGGCTGACCCACATTAGGACAGGCTTAAACTATCTCTTTGTGGTAAGCTTATCAACCATCACCCCCAAAGTCACCTGGTTAGAATGTCAAATGCAAAATAAACCTCAAAGAATGTGCATGAGATTAGTTCATGTGAATCACGGTGCACTGTTCTGTATGAAAACGAACCTGTAAGATCAGCATACACAAACATGAAAGATGACCCTGGACAGCAAGCTTCAACCCAAGGCTCATTTAGTAAATGCATACTTATTCGGTTATTTGTCTTAAGAACACCTAATTGATAAACAAAGAATTATTTCTCTGCCTAGCTTCAGGGTTCCCCAAATGTGGTCCCAATCTCAATAACCTCAGTTTACTTCCTACTTCTTCCGACCTCCTGCCTGAGCCAGCCCCTATCATGTTCCAAACACACTTCCTACTCCATCCTAGCCTCTTCTCTTTCTCAGTCCTTCTGCTTGTCCGGAAGACCCACACCCGTCTACCCATTCTTATTGTGGTTATGCTCCAAGACTAGGTTCAGGGACACTTCCTCCTTTGTGGTATCTCTCAGATGACTTAACCATAGAATCCATTCTTCTAAATTAAGAGAGGGACAAAGAAGTGAAGAATTCAAATTTAAAGAGACAAAGATAAAATCAGAATCTATACCACCTCATTTCCAAAACACATGGATCACAGTATGAACATTTGGCAAGGTCCAATTCAAGGCAAAAGGGACCAAGAACAGTACTATCAGGAAAAGGGGTAAAATTAACACTCTTAGTCACTGGTGAATCAATTTGATCCCTCAAAAATTATGACATAAAGGATCTGAGTAATATAATAAGGCCTCATATGTGCACAGAATACAGAAGTATATACGTGCATGTATGTATTGTGATTATGACTGTGTATTTCCTTTACAAATATCTGTGCAATATTAGTTTTTCCTTTTCTTTTTTTTTTCAGATTTTATTTATTTATTTGAAAGAACTAGAGAGCACAAGCAGGGAGAGCAGCAGGCAGAGGGAGAGGGAAAAGCAAAGGCTCCCCTCCAGGGAGCCCAATTCAGGGTTCGATCCCAGGACAGTGGGATCATGACCTGAGCTGAAGGCAGAAACTTAACCATCTGAGCCTCCTAGGTGCCCCACAATATTTGCTTTTTAAAAGAGCTATAAGAAGGCCACAGGAAAAAAAGATCAATAAATCCTAAAATGTAGCAGTCATACAAACCATATTTGCTGGTAATAAACATTTATACCACTAATAAGCAAAGGGTTAATATCTCTTACATATAAAAAGCTTCTGCAAATCAACCAGAATAAAACCACCCAATAGAAAAAGAGGAAAAGGACTGAAAATTAAAAATACCATTTGCTAATATCTATGTATGAAATAAGTAATAAATGAATAAATTAGAAATCAATCTGGTAGATTTTAAAACTTGGCCAAATACCTGAAACCTTATTCAGTGTTATTTTTAGCATCCCTGAACTTTTTTTGGCCCCAACACGGGACTTGAACTCATGACCTCGGGAACAAGATCTGAGTTGAGATCAAGAGTTGGATGCTTACCCTATTGAGCCACGCAGGCGCCCTATGGCATTCCTGAACTTCTAGATTATAAATGGTGCGAAGACTGCATAGGCCACTATAATATATAATCAGCACGAGATTAACAGTAATGCAAACAAGGGATGCTACATATATTTATTTTTAATATTTGAATATTCACTTTCAAATACAGGTAAGATTCCAACAATGGCTAAATAGCTTGTTGCTAACCAATCCTCTTGCTGAGAACAATTTAGGGACACTAGGCCGAAAAGAGTTACCAGGTGAGAACGCGAGTGAGAAAGGTCCCAGAAAGAAGAGACGCTAACATTTTTAAAAACTGCTTTTTCCCTCTGAGGCATTTTTTCATTCCCAAAGGTGCTACTGAGAAACTGAAAATCTGAGCACAAAGTAAGAACCAAGGAGGTTGTGAAGGTGCAGAAGCTTCTGCTAGTTTTATGGCACAGAGCAGGCAAAAATTGCTGGTCAGGGCCCAAGGATAAGGAAGAGTCGTGGAAAATTGAGGCTTTCAGGTGGGACCCCTTTTGACTCCGTCTTTGAAGTGGGGACCAAGTAGGACTAAGCCAGCCCCCACACAGCCTGAGGCTAAGCTGTACATCATTTTAACCTCTGATTCTGCCAATGAGAAGCAAAAGTATATATACCCTTTTTGGAGGAAAAGGACATTATCAGTAGCCTAAAATTATCTCTACTATTTTTTATAACCAGTGTCCAAAATTCATTAAAAATCATCAGGAGGGATGCCTGGGTGGCTCAGTTGGTTAAGCGGCTGCCTTCGGCTCAGGTCATGATCCCAGCGTCCTGGGATCGAGTCCCACATCGGGCTCCTTGCTCGGCAGGGAGCCTGCTTCTCCTTCTGCCTCTGCCTGACTCTCTGTCTGCCTGTGCTTGTTCTTGCTCTCTCTCTCTCTGACAAATAAATAAATAAAATCTTTAAAAAAAAAAAAATAAATAAAATAATAATAAAATAAAAATCATAGGAGATGAGACCAAGGTAACAGAAAACTAAGGGAAAGGGAGGGAAAAAAAGCTATAAAAAGATCCACAGAGATTAAGATAGAGTTATCAGACATGGCTTTTGTAATTGAGGAATGTAAAAATTTCAAGAATAGGAAAATCTATGAAATCACAATGACATCCATGAAGTTCCCTTTGATTTATACAAAATATATACATAAACAATACAAAGAAGAAAATGATTGAGGAAAATGAGATACCGAAAACACATTTTATTTTCAGTAACCAAACTTCAAAATACAGTTTTAAAATTCTAATAAATAAATCATATAGAGGCTAACTTGGAAAAATAAGCTTGTTAAAATTTTAGACAGCTACAGAATGCCAATGTCTCTAATCCTGTTACTGAAGATGAAAGAGCATTCAGACTTGTCCAAAATGATGAGTCCTGGCATCAAGAGTGCTTCTGGGAAACAAGTTACCAGAATTCTCCCTGAATTATACTGAAACATGCACAAAAACAATGGTGCTCCTCCTCTATCCTGTGCCTCAGACATTTGAACATGCAGACCTCCTTTAAATACAACAGCACATGCCATCCTGCTCCTGCTTTACTCTCTCGCTCAAAGAGCTCCCAGTCTCTCACATGAACATGGGGAGTCCACAGGAAGAAGTACAGAATGGAACCAAGAACAGTGACAGCTGACTGTGGTTGACAATGGAACAAACAAACGTGGGAAGGGTGTCTCAGGACTCACACTCACCAGCTCTGTGTTCACAAGGTAATTATGGGACCGTGTAAGAAACAGAATGGGAAACCACAAAAGGAGTACTGTACTTTCTTCCTCCTTCAGTCAAAGACTAATTTCATGAGTTACAGTACGTTGTGGAACTGCCTTGTATATTCACACGATACCCTCAAACAAGATGGAGGAAGAGCTAGTTCCTGCTATATAGGCCGCTCGAACAGCAGCAGCAACAAAAATCCCAGGATAGTCTACTTTGCAGATAAGCATACCAAAATAGCAGACCAGCTAAATCCAATGATCGCTTATTAAGAATGTAATTTGCTAATTTGCTAAATAAGGGGAGGCAAATTTAAATAAAGCTGGTAAGACTTCGAGCATTCACATTTTTCTTACCTATAAAAAGTCTCCTATCCTTCTATTCCAGAAACAATGCTGAAAAGTTGGTGTGCACGAATGAAAGCGAAGACACAAGTGGTACTGAAACAATTCTGTTACATCTTGAAAGTCAACGACATGGCTTCCACAGTTTTAGACCCTAAAGTAGTGACAGAATTTTTTTCAATCGACTAATTGTGTGAGGCAGCAAAAATGTCAAAAATATTTAGAAAGGATGTTTCAAGCAACACACAATGCTTCCATTTCTGGGATTCCTTCAATCAAACTCATAATCATCACACAAATTTCCAAGGCTAGTGGTTAATGAGAAGAGAGGTCTTTACCTAGACTTAGCCTAGTCTTTACCAGTTATTACTGGAGAGGGCAAGGTTAACTGCCAAGGGACAACTTACTATCAGCAGTACCAGACTCTGTAGTAGAGTACAGTGAGCACAGGATCAATCTAACAGCAGGCGGGTGTGTGTGTGTGTGTGTGTGTGTGTGTGTGTGTGAAAGGAAAATGCCTCTATGTTGTCAAAATTAAAGCTGACTACTAAAAGCTTTTATTAAAAAATTTTGAGTTCTATTGAAATTTCAAAAATTTTTTTGTATTCCAGACATCCATTCTATGACACTGATACTTACTTTTAGTTTCAGCTACATATGACTAAACACTTAACCATTTGGCCAAAATGTATATTTAGTATGCCTCCAATATTCAATCAGTGACGTTCTATGAGGCATTTAGAAATAAGGTAGCTGGGCACCTGGGTGGCTCAGTGGGTTAAGCCTCTGCCTTCGGCTCAGGTCATGATCCCAGGGTCCTGATGGAGCCCCGCATCGGGCTCTCTGCTCAGCAGGGGGCCTGCTTCCTCCTCTCTCTCTGTCTGCCTCTGCCTACTTGTGATCTCTCTGTCAAATAAATAAATAAAATCTTAAAAAAAAAAGAAAGAAAGTAGCTTATGTAATGTATAGCATGGTGACTATAATTTCTAATACTGTACTGCACAATTCAAAGTTGCTAAGAGATCTTAAAAGTTCTCATTACAAGAAAAAAATTTGTAATTATGTATGATACAGATGTTAAGTAGACTTGTGGGGATCATTTTACAATATTTACAAATACTGAATCATTATGTTATACACCTGAAATTAATTTGGTATTATATGCCAATTATACCTCAATTAAAAAAAAATAAGGTAGCTTTAGACGTACTGACATGGAAAGATTCTCAACTCTTACATGTTGGAAATACCAAGTTTTAGTGCAGTATAAATAAGATATATAGATATATGAATACACATAAATACATATACTATATATACACATACATATATGTGTGTATCAATCACAAGAATACTAATATATGCATAGAAATAAACCAAGACCATTATATACCTATTTTAAGAATGATTCTCTCTCAGAGGGTGGGATTGAAGGAGACTTCCTTTCTGCACAATACATTTTCTAGTTGAATTTTCCTTCGTAAACAAGTGCATGTTACTTTTGGAGCCAAGCCAAAAAGAAGTAAGGAAATCCAGAAAAAAAGCTGAAATTTCTTGAGGGCAAGGACCTTCTCAGAGTGCATTTAAGACAAAACATGCATAGATCTCACAGGCTGGAACTGGAGGTATCATTCATTCTAACCCTCACTTGCTAGAACATAGAGACTCTTAGATCTAGAGAGGCTCAGTGGCCTGACCAAGGCCACATGGCCAGTGAATAGACACCAAGACCTCTTAGCTCCTACCATTTATTATTAAACATGTAACGAATGAAGTTATTTCCACTAGGCTTCTTGGCTATCTGAGTTCCCTAAGACAAAAACAAATAACAAATATTGATGACATATGATATACTAATGTTTGATACACTGACATGTTTGTAGACATGAAAGTCCAAACTCAAAGAATTCTTCATTCTGGGAAAGGAATTACTTCAGGGGTTCCTTTGAATAACTACTATGGCTTCTTAAAAAAAAAACAAGAACTGAGTTTTATAGAACTCTAGGTACTCTGTTAATGAAGGCGTTGGAGAAATAAAGGTGACATACCAACTCTGTCACTGCATTTATAATACCCAGGATTCTCACTCTGCCTGACTCCTCAGATTGGTCCCACGCAGGTCCTGGAATCTAACACTACACTTGTTAGGATTCTCCAGTACCAATACGCTTTCAAAAACTTACCATCTACTCCTAGTTAACACAGCTTTGAATTAGAAGCTTACCCTTCCAGCCCACCAGCAAAAGAATGAAAGTACTTGATAGAACCATAAAGCTTCCCAAGGAAGTTCAGGTGGGATTACATGGAACAATATTTATGTGGGCAAATGGAAACTTTCCAAAGACTTCCAGCTTCGACAATACACATCAGGTGTACATGAAGAGTGAGTATGAGAGATAGAAAATGTGCCCAAGCCTAATAATACCCTTCTAATAATTCAGTAGTGGCAATTCCCATCAGTGACATCTGTCCTAAGTATTTGGAGCTTTTTCTCTTAAAATTGGCCCAGACCTCTGTGGTGCGTCCTTTCAAGAAACCAAATCTAGAAAGCAAGAGGAAGGGATCACTAGTACTGGATGAATACTTCATTTTAAGCTCAATTTTCCTGGCTCTTCTTTATTTGTCCCACAGCACTTACAATATACCCTCAACCAGGACACATGTCTCTGGGAAATCACAAATGAGCTTCATAGGCTGACAAGTTCGCAATCTTCACAGAAAGAGAATATGTCCCAACAGTCACCACGATGGCTGCTATAAAAAATGAAATGTACCTTTTTTTCTCCCTGAACTTCTCTATTCTCATCTATGAGAGATGACATATTTGGAAGGTCAAGGTGGATCCTAGGTCCATAGGCTGACACAGATCAAACCAAAGACAACCCGTAGTTCAGCTTATAGGACATAAAAAAATCTTTGTTACCCAATTTCTAGCTTCCATGGATGAACATTTCTAGATGTTGATATCAAGCACTTTGATATTTACTCTAAAACAAAGCAACAGCTAACACTTTGTCTTTGGGAGGAAGGTTATACAAGCCACTACAGTGATGAATAAAAAAGTCAGGTTGAGTCAAAAGAACAAGAGATAAGAAAAATCTCTCCTCCTGCTCAACGGTGACCTATAATTAGCTTTCTCACCAGATGTGGGGCCCCAAAAGCCCCTGAGCATCAAATATCCACATTGAGCACTACATAATAAGATGTGCCTATCTTTCCAATGCCCCTAAAGAGTGGCTTCCCCATCTGCATGGATTGTGTTGAAGGAAAAGCCAAATACACTCAAGTACCACAAGAGGGTTCTACGCTTTATGAGAGAAGGACGATGCTGCCGTTCTAGAATTTAGAATCTAGCTGCTTTCCTCCCCGATGGGTGGTGAATATTCTGTTAACCCTGTACCACTGTAGACTAGCAAAACCGCTCAGATCAATTATTTTCTGAAACAACGCCAACACTGAAACCCCAGCACAGAATTCCACGATGGGAGTAAATGATTAGACACAGCAAAATAAACAAGAGAATACAAAGACCAGTCCTCAGGTGGGCAATGGAATCATGAGATGTTAGAACTGACCTATAGGGGCACCTGGGTGGCTCAGTGGGTTAAAGCCTCTGCCTTCGGCTCAGGTCATGATTCCGGGGTCCTGGGATCGAGCCCCACATCGGGCTCTCTGCTCAGCAGGGAGCCTGCTTCCTCCTCTCTCTCTGCCTGCCTCTCTGCCTACTTGTGATCTCTGTCTGTCAAATAAAATCTTTAAAAAAAAAAAAAAAACTGACCTATAGTAAAATAGTGTGCCCAATATGATTAGGTCTGGCTGCGTGTAACAAAGACCTGAAAATTTATGGCTTAAACAAGAGAAGAGATTATATCTCCATCAACCAAATGAAGTCTTGGGGAGTCAAAGGCTCGTCTGGGGGCTCTTTCCAGGTCATTGCTCTGCCATTCCTATGTCATGCTTCAAGCTGATGACCAGAGCTCCTGTTATCCCATCAAAATCCCAGACAGCAAGATGGAAGAAGACTTGAAGGGGCAAAAGGCATGCATCCTCTTTCTACTACGTTTTCCCAGAAACCACCACAGGACTTTTCCACTTATTTTTCTTTGGCCCATAACAGTATCATTTTGCTTTATCAAGCTACAAGGAATGTGGTATAATTAATTTCCTCCCAGGCAGCCATGTGCCCAGATAAGAATCAGGAGTCCGAAGGAAAGAGAATACGGGGTGGGGAAGCAAGGACTGTTGACCCCCAAAAAACATGGTTTTGAACTGAGCAGGTTCACTTATATGCAGATTTGTTTCGATAAATATAATACCATAAATTATTTTCTCTTAGGATTTTCTTAACATTTTCTTTCCTCTAGCTTAGTGCATTGTAAGTATACAGTATATAATACACAGAACATACAAAATATGTATTAATCACCAGTTTATGTCATCAGTAAGGTTTCCAGTCAACAGTAACCTATTAGTCCTTTGATTTGGGGGGAAATGGAAAGTTACACAGGGATTGTCAACTGCATGGAGGTTGGCACTCCTAATCCTGAGTTGCTCAAAGGTCAACAGTACTCTCCTTGACAAACTACCAGAAGGTCCTGCTCAAGGGGTAGTTAGTTAATAAAGGGTCAGTTTCTAGTGTAGTGATTGTGCTCACTGAGGTAAGTTGTCTCCAATCGTTTCAATGCAATACGTGTAACATCCAAAGTTCTCTAATTTTACATAAAATTACCTTTGGAAAATATATGCCTTCCAATTTGTTTCTCCAGTCCTGAGAGGAGGCAAGTGTGGGATAAATTTCTAGTTTCCAGTATAATGCAAGAACTTTTCAAAACAAATTCTGTTAATAAATACATGCATACATACTGTCTACTATACCTCTCTCAGGGAACATGGGCATATGTGAAATTAAACAACAATAACTTCAAGAGTAGCAATTCATTTATTTAGTGATTTTTTTCATTCTTTCATACATTTTTCAGCACGACTATGTGCCAAACACTACTGAGTGCTAATACTATAAAGAGATAAGACACACTCCCTGTTGTCCTTACCCTCAGATTACGAGTTGAACAAATCAAGAGGGGACTACAAGAAACAGAAAAACAAAAAATTTAAAGGAAATTTAAATTCCCTGCCCAAACCTTTAGAGGGGTTTGCTCTCTCCCTTTCTTGTTTTGTGCATATATACACACTGTGGTATGCTCATGGTGTTGATTTACCTAAAAAAAGAGTCAGTTTGGGTGCCTGAGTGGCTCAGTGGGTTAAGCCTCTGCCTTCAGCTCAGGTCATGATTCCGGGGTCCTGGGATTGAGCCCTGCATCGGGCTCTCTGCTCAGCAGGGAGCCTGCTTTCCCCCACCCCTCGCCTGCTTCTCTGCCTAATTGTGATCTCTCTAGCAAATAAATAAATAAAATAAAAAAAGAGTCAGTTCACCTAACAGCTTATTTGTATTCTATTTATAGCCTTACACCCAAACACTGGTGAAAACCGTCACACAAACCACCAAAGTTTCCAGGTCTAATACCTGAGTAGACTGTCCTATAACGCCATCAGCATTCTCAAAATGACACGCAATTCACTTCCAGAGGGAGGAGATGAGGCAGGAAAGCTAGAACAATGCCAAACTGTCACGATCTAGAAAACACCCTGACATCTGTAGAATGATGCTCAGATTGACACACACACGTGCACACACCCACACCAGTACAGTAATTCAGAGAGATGCACAAGCCCACTAGAACAATGATACTCTCCTTTGAAAGATCACTTTGAAACTCAGTAATGTGGTCTCATGGCAGGGCCACACTTTGCCTGAATTTCATGGCCTGTCATCCATTGCACATTATTTCATTTTCTTATCTACAGTGAGGACTTTATTTTTTTGAAAGTCAATCTACCTTATTATTACAAATGTCTCTCAAACCTGGTATTTTCTACCTTAATCTGCCCAAGGTTTCTTCTTGCAATGAAAAGTTCTCCATCAAGGTTAATGTTAAATAATTAACATCCCCAAACACTGCCATCATCCCCCAATAAAACAGAAGGCCCAACGCATCCCCTCAGAGGCTATTATGGGGTTTGCTGGAGAAAATGTCTGAACCTCTTTCTATCAGGAATAAGAGGTTGCTTTCAATTTGTTGTTTACCTGCTAAATGTATTCCAGTGTCCCATAAGGTAAGAGTTAAAAGGTCTGACCTTTGACTTGTCTGATTATTTTCTCACTGCACCTTAGTTCAGTGAGGCTGTCAGTAGTGAGGGTGTTGATCCCCATTATTTACAGCTGCCTTACAGTGTACTTGGTTTTCCCACACCATCTCTCTGGAACTAATTCATATCTCTGTATAAAATCTAAATTCATACCTTTAACTGCTGACAGCTCTTCTTCCAGCTTCTGCTCTCATTCATAAGATTCTATAGAGCCTCTTACACAAGGATTTTCCTAACAGAATTCATTTCTCATAAACGCATTATTCTCCATTAAAATTCTCCAACTAAGCAGCTCTTGCAAGCACTAGTAATGACCAAGCTCAAGGAAGAAATCTGGAGCCAACCACTTTTATTGAGGTGAACTCATGCAGGCAACACAGAATCTGTGAATGTTAGTTTTCACTTCACCTTCCTCCTGGTTTTCTTTTTTAAACTTTCTTAATTCTGGTTTTGGGGAACATCTAGAATGAGTCTTGTAGGGCAACATGTCCCCAGAGAAGCAACATGAGAAGAGGCCTCAAGACAGAAAGGAGTTTGGTCATTCAAAGAGCAGAAGGCAGGCCAGTATGGTTGACATGTGATGAGCGGTGAAGAGGCAAGATGTGACTGAAGAGAAGTTGGGTCATATTCTTCATGTGACTCAACATTTTCAACCAATTACCAAGTTTCACTGCTCAACATTGTATTCCACAATAATAACCAGACTTAGTGGAACTCAATTAGTCCCACTTACCTATAAAACACATTTTACATGAGTATGCAAACACATACTGACTCTCAAGTGATGGACAGCCTTAAACTTTTTACAGATTGTGACAACACAAAAGAGTAAAAAGTATTTTTAAAAATAGCAGGGCCAAGGGGCACCTGGGTGGCTCAGTGGATTAAAGCCTCTGCCTTCAGCTCAGGTCGTGATTCCAGGGTCCTGGGATTGAGCCCCACATCGGGCTCTCTGCTCAGCAGGGAGCCTACTTCCTCCTCTCTCTCTGCCTGCCTCTCTGCCTGTGATCTCTGTCTGTCAAATAATAAATAAAATCTTAAAAAAAAAAAAAAAATAGCAGAGCCAAACTGTCACCTTCCAAACACAGAGGGTAGAAGGTACAAAAGTTCTCTCTGTCCACACAGGGTAATAGCTCATTCTAATTAACACTGCCATGGCTACAGGGCATCTCTCCAAGCCATTCTTGAGAAACTAGAACCCAAACATGAAGTTGAGGAATTGAGGAAGCTGCCCTGACTAGTAATTAGCTCAGAGAAAAATTCTGTGGGGCCTTTACAAAATGTCTGAACAAAGACAAATCCCCATACCTACGAACGTGCCACTTGTTTCTAATTGATACCCCGAGTCGCCAATCTGGAGAGTGACAGAAATTCCAAGAGTCAGTGACAGAAGGAGAGGGAACAGAGTGAGATAGAATGAACTTGGGGGGAAGTAATAAAAAAATAATAATTCTAAGCAAAATAAAACAAAACAACAACAACAACAAAAGTATACCCTTCACAGAGTAACAGTGAACCCCTGTCAGCTGTTCTAGGTTTGCAGGGGATTACTGTTCAGCCTCTTGGTTCTCTGTTCTAACTCAGTTGCCCACAGATTCTAACTCTGGTAGTTGGCACTGTAATGAACCCTGCCTCCCACACTTTAGCTATTTAAGACCACAGTTATTTTGAACAGCACCTTTCTGGAAGTATCCCTAAATATGAACCTTGGCCTATGTTTGGACCACGTTTAACTTCTGGCATTTCCAGGCCTGCCATTTTATTATGGTATCTTTTTCATGACTTTTTTTTTCTTCACGGAAATGTTAGTATTTATTTTCTTTTTTTACAGATTTATTTATTTATTTGAGAGAGAGAAAGCATGTGTGAGTGGGGAGAGGGACAGAAGGAGTGGGAGAGAACCTCAAGCAGACTCCACACTGAGCGTGGAGCCTGACCCAGGGCTTGAACCCAGGATGCCAAGAGTCGGATGCTTCACCAACTGAGCGACCCAGCTGCCACCATTCATATGTATTTTGATGATAGTTTAGGAGCATTCAACACTAAAATGCACACAACAAAGTGGAAATATGCAAATACCACATTCAGAAGCCTTAGTATTTGCTATTACTGAACATGTTTTGATGGGCACTTTTTGGGCCCTCGCATTAGTTGTATAAATGATACATACTGCCTTTATCGGAAAGCCACGAGTTGTCTTGTATTCAGTAGATCTGTTTTAAGGCTGTCGGTAGTGAGGATGTTGATTCTCATTATTTACAGCTGTCTTACAGTGTACTTGGATTTCTTAAAGTTTTCATTCTACATCAAGACGACAGAGTGCTGAGTTAAAAAAAAAAATCTGGGGGCGCCTGGGTGGCTTAGTCAGTTAAGCATCTGCCTTGGGCTCAGGTCATGATCCAAGGGTCCTGGAATCAAGCCCCACATCAGGCTCCCTGCTCAGGGGGGGAGTCTACCCCTCCCTCTCCATCTGCTCCCACCCCCCCCCAGACTGCCCCATGCTAATGCTCTTTCTCTCGTACCCTCTCAAATAAATAAAATCTTTTTTTAAAAATCTGATGTACAAAAACACAAAATCATAAGACACGGTAACTTACTAAGTTGAATAATTTATGGATTATAGCAAAGGATTCATGAGCTCACATAAATACAGGTATTCTCCACTTTCCAAAAGTTCACACTATGCCACTGCACATTTACAAAAGACCTAGGTTAGTATGGCAACAGCTTTTTTTTTTTTTCTTTTTTTTGGTAAAGGCAAAAATCCTCTTCTGATTTCTTTCCGTTAAGGAAAACAGGTACAAATGTAGGTCATTCAAAGAAGTGAAATGGCATAAAGCAAACCTTAAGAAAGCAGAGATACTCTTCACTTTAAGTCATTTTGGCTTGAGAGAGCTTTCATAGGAACAGTCCACATTCGGATAGCAGGGGAAACCTGTACTGAGGTCCCTTGACATACTTAAAATGTGACTGAATTTCCAAAAGCTTGACTTAAGGCTTTTCAGAATCTGTTGTTAAATGGTAGGAACATCAGGAGGTTATCTATAAAGAAACATCTGTGACTCCCCAGTGTTTCTGGTCTGAGGACAGTTTATGTTGTACTGTATACTCAAACATTTTGCTTTTCATGGGTATTAGCAAAAGTAGCAACAGTTTTTCAAAGTTTCAAAGCTCAGGGTAGAATTTATGCAAGTGAACAATCAGAAGAATATCTCTAAATCATTGGTATCTCTCTCATGTTTTAGGAGAAGAATGAGGGTAATAAACATTGGGTATGTTTTTGCTTTTTTTTTTTTTTTTAAGATTTTATTTATTTATTTGACAGACAGAGATCACAAGTAGGCAGAGAGGCAGGCAGAGAGAGAGGAGGAAGCAGGCTCCCCGCTAAGCAGAGAGCCCGATGTGGGGCTCGATCCCAGGACCCTGGGATCATGACCTGAGCCGAAGGCAGAGGCTTTAACCCACTGAGCCACCCAGGCGCCCCTGTTTTTGCTTTCTTAAAGGAAGAATTATCTTCTACATTTTTTTTACTACAACTATACGAGAAACTTTGGCCAAGCAAGGAAGGTACCAATGGAATCTGTTTGCCAGATTCCATATTGATAAACTTTAGCAATCATTTTGTCATAATTAAACAGCTTTGTTCCGTTTCATGTGTACTATGTTTCCAGGAGATGCCACTGGGCAGAATTCAGCAAGTTAAGGGCCTAATTTATTTTAAACACTCACATATGCAAATTTAGCCCCATCTGGAGTTTTCCTGGTATTAACCAGATAACATGCCTTTTTTTTTCTTTGAATCTACCTCTGAAGTATAAGGTCTCTTGTTAATAATAATAGCATTGCCATATGTAAAATGGCAGTAATTAAATAATAAATTAATACTATCAAATATGCATATAATGTTTAAATATCTCCATATAATGGTTGGGTTTCTCTGGTGGTGCGGAACGGGGGGAAGCAGCAAGATTATTTTTTATATTTGATATACTGGTGTATTCAAATCATGATCTAAATAAATTCCCCACAATGTCTCTTAAAGATCTTTAGCATTCATAATTTATTTGTTGAGGAAACCAGATCATTTGCCCTGCCAGGTTGTTTTTTTTTTTTTTAACTTCCTGGAGTTTACTGATTTGTACTCTCATGTTATCTAATCTGTTCTTTTATTCCTTATATTTCCTATAAATTGGTAGTTAGAACTAGAGGCTTGATCAGATTGAAATCCATTTATTTGGGAGGATGCTTTTAACATCAGAAAATCGAAATTTAATTTTTTTTTAAGATTTTAGTAATTTTAGAGTGTGCATGTGTGTGCAGAGCAGGAGAGGGGCAGGTGGAGAGGGGTAAGCAGACTCCCCAGTGAGCAGAGGCCTGATGCAGGGCTTTTAACATCAGGAACTTAACTGAAATTTATTTAAAACTTTTAAATATTTTATTTATTTATTTGAGAGAGAGCAGAGCCAGGTTGGGGGAGCAGAGGAAGAAGGATAAGAAGATTCCCCAGTAAGCAGGGAGCCCAATGCATGGGCTCGATCCCAGGACGCCAGGATCATGACTTGAGCTGAAGGCAGATGTTTAATTGACTGAGCCACTCAGGGCCCCAGAAAAATCAATTGAAATTTAAAAGGACAGAATCCAATTTTGGATAAATGTGTAATGTTGGCTTTTCTGGTAATCTGGACAGGAGGAAAGTATCCCAGACCTACTTTTTGCCTGAAATTTTTAGGAAATGAACAGATCCTAAAATTGCTCATCAGTAACATCATTTGGTAGTGAAATTAAAATAAACAACTTATAACAGAGGAGAGGTTTTTTTTAATGACTGATAATGTACAACCTATATTGTCATCAAAAATTACATCATATAAAATCCAAGATATTAACTGACAAATTTTATTCAGATGAGAACAGGTTAGATTATGATAACTGAAGGAAATGATTGTATACTTGTATCCAGTTTTGTTTTGTTTTTTTTAAGATTTTATTTATTTTTTGAGAGAGAGAGATAGAACAAGTGGTGGGGAGGGGCTGAGGGAGAGGGAGAAGCAGGCTCCCCATTGAGCAGGGAGCCTGACCCAGGGTTCCATCCCAGGATTCTGGGATCATGACCTGAGCTAGAGGCACACGCTTAACCAACTGAGCCAGCCAGTCGTCCCTAGTTATGTCCAGTTTTGAACCCATTTTGTTCTCTGAGAAAAAGGAGTAGCAAGTAAAAGAAGTCACTTTCCATGCCACTTTCCCATCTCTGTAATTTTGAGATGGAACACAGAGAAGCAGATTTATGCCCAAGGTAAATCCAGAATTCTGTTCTAGGAAATTTCAAAAAGCAATGCATAATTAGAGATTTCTAAAGGGGAAATTACAATGCTCTGGGCTGGCTGCTTTGTGGGGCTTATGGAATGACTCTTGTCCCTGCAGAGTTCACACGCTGAAGGAAAAGAAAGGGTTCATGCATCTACCACACTTGGGTCCCCAGCCCAGTACAAACACCAGCCCAAAGTCTACAGCCTTGGTCCTTTCATTTCCTCTGCTGACTATGGCAAATGGACAGCCTTCTTTCCTCTCACTAATGCTGGACATCCAGCACTAAGGGAAGGGAACCTAAACTCTCTTCTGCGGCCCCACATGCCCATGTCCAATGAACTGTATTTGTGTTCTCAAGTTAAATTTTAGTGAACGATATATATTAGGCTCATTTTTTATACCTATCACTGAGAAGATGTAATATTGTTAAAATGGTCTTTATGTCAGAATTGTAATTGAATTGTGAGGTGGTATTTTGTTACAAAATAAAATTTCAATTTTTATCACCGCTTTTCAGGAGAAGATGTTAAGATTTTCTCTTTTCTAGTGGTGAATGAGAAAAAAATAGCTATTTGAAATGTCAATGTTTCTAAGCCCATTATATATTTAAAGCTGTTCAAATGTAATAAATGCTGGCATTGCTTTCCTTTGGGAGAGGTCCATCCTGCTGCCAAATGAGAAGTAGATTTTTTTTAAACAGTTATATGTGACATTTAAAAGCTGATAATCCTATTTATAGATGTAGTCTTACAAGGTCTCTAGAGAAAGCTTGGATTATACAGTTTATATTATTTTTTGAAAATTTAAATTTTTTTGGGTAACTTGTACAATACATGGTTAACTTTTCCCTCTTCTTGGTTTTGTTGCTGGGCCTCTGATCCCCTAATGGCACAAAGACCATAAAAGATCTGCTTCACAGTGTGACACTTAAGCAACAAATAATCAGGGGCACCTGGGTGGCTCAGTGGATTAAAGCCTCTGCCTTCGGCTCAGGTCATGATCCCAGGGTCCTGGGATGGAGCCCCGCATCGGGCTCTGATCAGTGGGGAGCCTGCCTCCTCCTCTCTTTCTGCCTGCCTCTCTGCCTATTTGTCTGTCAAATAAATAAATAAATAATCTTTTAAAAAAGGCAACAAATAATCATAAACTACACCAAAAGATATACTCCTCACCTACGTGGAGGAAATGGATTCCAGAATAAAATGGCAGAGATCAGCATTATGCAGAGGGTCGTCAATGTAAAGGGAGAGCACTCACATTTAGATTTTCTAAAGTTCTCAGAGCAGCCCCACTTCTCAAGGACTGTGAAACACAAAAGATGCGTGCCACAAAAGGCCACGCATAAACAAGTAAGACTCAAGATGATGAATCAAAGGCCAGAGCTCACTCTCAACTGCTCCCACCACCCAGTGCCCAAGCAAGACTCCCCAGGGGTCAGAGCAGGCAGTCAGCCCGGGAAAGTGCTTTCATTATCTAGCAATTAGCTAGCACCAGCTAACTGGTTACATATAAAAAACTCTATCTGGCTCAAGAATGTCAGATCCAATGATCATATGATGCCCACCCTGGTGACAAGGGTAAAAGTAACTAGACATCATGGTGATAAAAGGAAATTCATCAAGTATACATTTGAGACTTCAAGATCCATTTTTTATTTTATAAAGTTTTAAGGAAACAATGAAGGATTGCCCGACAGAGTCAAGGACAGATTCTAGGTAAGTGAATAGTCATGGCACTTTTAAAGGTGAACAAGGGGTTTTCTCAAATGTGACTGAAGGTGCCAAGTGAAAATTGAGATCAGCCTGGAAGATACACCAGGTCAGATCCTCAGACCCAACTTTCACAGAGATAAAGAGAGAGAGAGGAAAGAAGTACAGTGAGCCACTGGAACAAAACTGGGGGTTTTAATTTGGAAGATTTATTTTGGTAAATCTAAGTATAACACACTGTGCTTGTAGTTAAATGATCAGGCTCTGAAGTCAGACTATCTGTGTTTGAATCCTGGCCCCACTATTTAGAGGCTGCGGTCTTTAAGAAAGTGGCTTGAACTTTCTATGCCTCCACTTCCTTTCTGTCAAATGGGGAGAATAATAGGTACTAGCTTTGCAGGGTTGTAAGGTGTAAACAAGCTGTGCACGTACACTATTTTAACATAGTCACTGGCAGGTAGCAAATGCTTAGTGATATTAATTGTAAATCTATTCACCAAATAGTAAGTAGAAGCTATGATGCTACTCCAGCCTGAGATATTCTGTGCCCCGAAAAGATATCTCATGCCAAGGCTCTCCCAAAAATGTCACTTAATTCATCTAGAATGCAGGCTAAGCTCCCTGAACCAAATGAAATGAAGCCCCACATCAGGCTCCTTGCTCAGCAGGCAGCCTGCTCCTCCCTCTCCCTCTGCTACTCTCCCTGCTTATACTCTCTCTCTCTCTCTCTCTCTCTCTCTGTCACATAACTAAATAAAATCTTTTTTAAAAAAGTACTTTTCAGAGTTTGATGTTAAAAAAATTACATTATAAATTGTTCTTTTATCATAAAAACATAAGTACCAAATATTAAATTAAAAATATTTCTATACCAAATATCCATACATAATTTATCATCATCATAAATAATTATTTGGAGTAAGAGGGAAAATACTAATCTCAAAATTCACCCATTAATGTATCAGGATGGTTCCAATGACCAAATAAACCTCATGTTCACCTTGTTCATCTCTATAACTCATTAATATTAATATAACCAAATTTGCCTCACAACTGTGTATTTCATGGTACTTAATCATTTGGCTCTGATTTGCTGGAAGGGAAAAATCCACATAGTAAAAAGTAACTAAATCTGAGCTTAGTTTACTTCTTACTTAGATTATAGTTCATTGATTTGATACATAAGAAAACTAAAATATCTTCTGAAATAACATCTAATCTTCCTTCAATAGGAAAGCATTTTTTAAAGTAGCAAATAATTCAGAATGGGAGAAGATATTTGCAAATGACATTACAGATAAAGGGCTGCTATCCAAGATCTATGAAGAACTCCTCAAACTCAACACCCAAAAAACAAATAATCCAGTCAATAAATGGGCAGAAGATATGAACAGACACTTCTCCAAAGACGACATACAAATGGCCAACAGACATTTAAAAAAATGTTCAACATCACTTGGCATCAGGGAAATATAAATCAAAGCCACAGTGAGATAACACCTCGCACCAGTCAGAATGGGGAAAAAAAATTTTCTGACCAAAAAAAATTTGACAAAACAGGAAACAGTAAGTGTTGGAGAGGATATGGAAAAAGGGGGACCCTCTTTTACTGTTGGTGGGAATGCAAGCTGGTGCAGTCACTCTGGAAAACAGTATGGATGTTCCTCAAGTCATTAAAAATAGAGCTACCCTACTCAGCAATTGCATTACTAGGTATTCACCCCAAAGATACAGATGTAGTGAAAAGAAGAGGCACTTGCACCCCAATGTTCATAGCAGGAACATCCACAATAGTCAAACTGTGGAAAGAGCTGAGATGCCTTTCAACAGATGAATGGAAAAAGAAGATGTGATTCATATATACAATGGAATATCACCCAGCCATCAGAAAGGATGAATACCCAACATTTACATTGACATAGATGGAACTGGAGCGGATTATGCTAAGTGAAATAAGTCAAGGACAGAAAGACAATTATATGGTTTCACTTATATGTGGACCATAAGGAATAGTGCAGAGGACCACAGGGGAAGAGAGGGAAAACTGAATGGGAAGAAATCAGAGAGGGAGACAAACCATGAGAGACTCTGGACTCTGGGAACCAAACTGAGGGTTACAGAAGGGAGGGGGTAGTGGGAGGGGGTAGCAGGGGGATGGGTATAAAGGAGGGCATGTGTGGTAATGAGCACTGGTTGTTACACACAACTAATGAATCACTGAACACTACAATAGGAGTTAATGATGTACTATATGCTGGCTAATTGAACTAACTAAATAAATAAATAAGAATAATTTTTTAAAAATTTATTTATTAATTTTATTTAATTTTATTAAATATTTATTTTATTTTATTTTATTTTATTTTAAAAATTTATTTAAAAAATTCTGTTCATTTCTAGCAATCACTTTCCAAGTTATAATATCAAGAAATTTAAATCAGCTAAGGGAATCTACCTGAAAAACTAGAGAAATTCAGTAGAAGACTGATGACAAGATAAATGGGGGGAAAAATCAGTAACTTTCCCCACAAATGTCAAGACCTACATGAAGAAAATTGTGAAACTCTAAAGAAGGGTTCTTGTTTATCCACTTAACAAAAACATACTAAGAACCAGATTGTATTAAGTGCCAAAAGTATAACAGAGGACAGTGGTGCCCTCCATGAGTTCGTAGTTATTTAAAGCAATTACGGAACACACGATGATGGACACGATGTCTTAGGGGAGCATGGTGTGTGAGTTTGGGGGGCTGGGGGGTCATTAATTCAGGCTGGGCAGTGTCAGATGAAGGATCCTAGAAAAGGTGATGCCCAACCTGAAGGATGACAAAGAGCTAGCCAGGCAAAAAGGCAGAAGACTGTCATTCAAGGCAGAGCCCAAATCAGAAAGTGAGAAAATGCCAGTATTGTGGGTACCTGCATGCAGTTTCATGTTACTAGAGCATACAGTTTGAGAACGGAGTCATGAAAGATGGGAAAAGGCATAAATGGAAAAACAGAACAGTCCTGGATGAAATCTTACATCTGTAGCGATGTCAATTCTCCCTAAGTGAGTATTTGTATTCAAAGCAATTCAAATCAAAATCCCAACTGTGGGTAGGGGGAGGATCTGTCAGCTCTTGATTCATCTGCACAACTCAACATGTTGCTGCACTTGTGGCTATGATTTACGACAGCAAAAAGCACAAAGCAAAATCAGGCTAGGGAAAAGGTACATAGAGCAAACTCCAGAGCCTAAGTTCCCAAGGGTCCTTTCCCAGTAGAGCCCCACCAGATGTGCTCAATTCCTCCAGCAATGAGATACAACAATGTATGTAAAATATGATCTAGCAGGAAAGGCTCACTAAAGACTTGATACCAGGATTCTTACTGGGGACTGACCACATAAGCACTCTCCACCTAGCCCGTTCTGAAGTTCCAGATAGGCAAAAGGAAAGCAGGTGTCCAAACTAAATGGTACTGTCCATGAAACAGTCGAGGCTCTGGAAATGGTGAGAATTGTCCTAAATTCCAAGTTCCCAGACACCAGCCAAGGGCCAACCTTGGAAGGAGGCATTTTTCAGATAAGCAGTCTCAAGTCGGCTGTGTTAACTCACTTTCTGTATGCAGAGTAAAAACAAACCATGTAATGGGAAGTAGATATATTTAAAGTTGGGACAACTAATCTAAGATAACTCCATCTTCTCAGCTATCAAATTCATTCATTCTTTCATACACTGGCTCAACATTTATCGGCCACCTATTCTGGAGTCCGAGATGCAGGTGACAGAGTGGTGAATAACACGAAGTCCCTGCCCTCTTAGAGCTGGTGCTCTACCCACACAAGATGCATATGTCAGGTGCCAAGTCGTGGTCAGTGCTGTGAAGAACAAAGCAGGTGAGAACAGCTGGGGCCGGGAAGGAAGGGGCAGGACTGGTGTTTACTATAGTGAGGTCAGGGAGGCCTCTCTGGGGGATAACATTCTGCAGAGATCTGTAGGAACAAAGGAAGGGAGCCTGCAGATTCCTAGGGGAAAAGCATTCCAAGAGGAGGGCAAAACACAGGCAAAGGACTTGAGAGGCTGATTTTCACACCTGAACCAAGAGGCCAGAGGGGCTAAAACTAGGACTCATTACCCTTTCTTCACAGGGCTGTGTGAGGACCTAAAGACAACATGTAAATGTACTTAAAAAGACAAGTGGGCATTTTTATTAAATGGCTTTCATCTTGGGGAGTTTATTATCTATAGAATATGCTTTTGTAATTATTTTTTCCTATTCTGGTAACTCAAATAAGATGTCCTTTTTTTCTTTTAAGATTTATTTATTTATTTGAGTGGGGGAGGGGAAGAGGGAGAGAAAAACTCAAGCAGACTACACACTGAGCGCAGAGTCTGACTCAGGGATCCCATGACCCTGAGATCACGACTCTAAGCTCACCACCTAAGCCAAAGTCAAGAGTCAGACACACAATTGACTGTGCCACCCAGGGGCCCCAAGATGCACTCAGACAAATATTAAAAAGATTATTCTTTTAATTTATATGTACTTGAAAATATACCTTCCAGCAAATATTTAGTGACTGTGTTTTATATTTCATTTTTCAGATTTCTAAATAAAAATATTAAGAATGTATTTTATTAACAAAACTATTAAAAACCATAAAAACTATAAAAAACAAAACTATAAAAATGTATTTTATTAACAAAACTATAAAAATATTTTAAAAACTATAAAAATGGGTATCTTCTTGACTGTTGCAAAACAAAGACTTCAAATGATGACTATGTAAGAGCCCACAATCCAAATAATAATGGCCTTTTCATCTAAGTCAGTACAATGAAACAATTTCTCACTAATACCAAGACCATTTCTGTTAGTATCCAGCAGATTTCTGGCTTTTACTGCCCTCTCCATTCTTAGCTTATGAAGTCTGTTTTTATTTCGTTTTGTTGTTTTTACACACAATTACGATCTCAGCGGAAAACTAAAATAATATTAGGCTCATTAAGAAGGTCATGTGGTCCCTCGGATTCACCCTCTCACGTACCAATCAATGTAAATCTTTTTTTTAATATTTGTTTATTTATTTAACATACAGAGAGAGATCACAAGTAGGCAGAGAGGCAGGCAGAGAGAGGGGCAAGCAGGCTCCCCGCCGAGCAGTGAGCCCGATGCGGGACTCGATCCCAGGACCCTGAGATCATGACCCGAGCCGGAGGCAGAGGCTTAACCCACTGAGCCACCCAGGCGCCCCCCAATCAATGTAAATCTTAAATGATCTGTTTCTCTATCTCTTCCTCATCTCATTCAACCCAATAGGTATGAAATGTGTCTCTGCATGGATCTCCAACAGGTCTCCTTGTCCCATTACACTGTCTTGAAAAATGCTAAAGTATTATTCTATTGAGCTACAATTGAAATGGGCAGATGATATGCTGAGTCATTTGAATTTTATAAGTTTTTTGTTTTGCCTTCCTGTCAAAAATTAAAGCAAATATGCGCACACTGTGGTTTCCCTCTTCTTTGGGTTGTGTCCTTTGAGGCCGATGAAGCAGCATGGTTCCTTTTCCCCACATGGGCATATAGAGAATCTGCCACATAATTTGACTGGAGGCAGGACAGGGGGCTGGTCACAAAGCCTGGCTGTGGAAATGGGGCACAAACAAATGTGCTTTCTACCCACAGTGTGGTGGCATGGCAAGGGGGCTAAGATCCAGTGTTCTGGAACACCCAGCTTCATACAAAGCCACTTGGCCACAAGATATCAACTCAACTTCCTGTCACACTGTGTCACTGATGGCACTCTGGTGGCGGTGACGCATCACGGATACTGCCTACGTCCTTGCTCCTAGATGCTGCAGGTTTTGTCTACTTCAGAGACGGGGAGAAGAGGGTAATACAAATTATTCATTCAGCAGTTTGAGTGAGGTACACAGCAATCTGACCTTGGTGGGGGACCCACAGCACTTTGCTCAAAGTGCTTGGCACTGGGCTTGGCACACAAAGCCAAAATCATTCCTGCGTTTTCCACACCACTTCACTAAAGTAATTATCTCAAGTGCTGTATGTGTCAGAGCCTGTTCTTGTCACTCTCACAGACTTCTGGGACTAGTGCAGTTCCTGGCACACAGTAGGCAGTAAATTTGTGTTTACTGTATGAATAATGTGTAAATCTATGCATTCAAGAATGAAGAAGCATCAAGTGAGTATACAAATCAAAGCATAAATCAGCAAATAAATAAAAGTGGTCTATAGGACATAAAGAGGGTAGGAGATGGAGAAATAAGAAAAGTATTAAACATGTTGTATTCATGAAGCTTGCCAAAAATAGAGGGTAGAAACATAAAATACAGAATTACATTTGCATTCAGAACTTCATGATAAATCACAGACCTCAACTAAGAACAAGTGGGAAGGAGAACACACAGAGATCACCAATCGGAGTTTCTCTTACACTACCCTCAAAACTGGAGAATAATGGAAAGACACTTTCTCAAACAGATCTCAAAATGGTTAGATCTCAAAATGACAGTATTCTAACAATTACTACTAACATCCAAGGCAAGTGAATGATGCAAATTATGAGCTGATGGGCTATGAACAAGATTACTGAAAAGGATAAAACTCCTACAATCAACTACTTTTTGACAAGGGCACCAAGAACACATGATGGAGAAAGGATAGCCTCTTCAAAGAATGATGTTGGGGAAACTGGACAGCCACATGCAAAAGAAAGAAAGAAGGGAGGGGAGGGAGAGAGGGAGAGGAAGGGAGAAAGGAAGGAAGGGAGGGAGGGAGGGAGGGAAGGGTGGGAGGAGAGAAGTAAGGAAAGAAGGAAAAAAGGAGAGAAGTATAGAAAGAAAAAGAGAAATAGAGAAAAAGAGAAAAAGAAACCGGACCCTCATCTTATACCACTCACAAAAATAAACTTGAATATGAATCAAAGATTTAAATGTAAGACCAGAAACCATAAAATTCCTAGAAGAAAACAAAGGGAAAAGGCTCTTTGACATTGGTGTTGGCAAAGATTTTTTTTTTATAAAACACTAAAAACACAGGCAATAAAAGCAAGTGGGACTACATAGAAAAAAAGAGCTTCCGCACAGCAAAGGAAACAATCAACAAATTGAAAAGGCAGCTTTTCAATTGTGAGAATATATTTGTAAGCTGTATATTTGATAAGGGGTTAATATCTAAAATTATTTTTAAAAACCCTATACAACTCAATAGCTGAAAAAGCAAATAATTCAATTTAAAATGGGCAAAGAACCTGAATACACATTTTTCCAAAGAAGACAGACAAGTGATCATTAGGCATACAAAAGTGTTCAACATCACTAATCATCGGGGAAATGCAAATCAAAACCACAGTGAGCTATCACCTCAGACCTGTCATAATGACTACCATCAAAAGACAGATAACAAATGTTGGTGGGATGTAGAGAAAAGGGAACGCTTATCCACTGTTGGTGGGAGTATAAATTGGTTCAGCCACTATGGAAAATAGTATCATCCTTCCTCAGAAAATTAAAAATAGAGCTACCATTTGATCCAGCAATCCCATTGCTGGATATATAGCCAAAGGAAATGAAATCAGGATTTCAAAGACATATCTGCACACCCACGTCCACTACAGCTTTATTCACAATAGTTAAGATACAAAAACAACCCAAAGTCCTTAAATGGATGAATGTATAAAGAAGATGTAGTGTGTGTGTGTGTGTGTGTGTGTGTGTGTGTGTGTGTAGTGGAATATTCAGCCATAAAAAAGAAGAAAATCCTGCTATCTGCAACAATATGGATGAATGTGGAGGGCATTATGCTAAGTGAAATAAGCCAGACAGAGAAATAGAAATACTTTACAATCTCACTTATATGTGGAATCTAAAATAGGAAACTCAACAGATGCAGAAAGTAGCATGGGTTCAGGGGCTGGGGAAAGAAGAAATGGGGAGATGAAGGTCAAAAGATACAAACTTTCAATATACAAAAGAATAAATTCTGAAGATCTAATGCACAGCACGGTAGCTATAGTTAATAACACGGTACTGTATCTAAAAGTCAGCCATTCTGTGAGGTGAAAGAAATTGCCACGGTCATGTGGTCATTCACTGGAGATACTGAAGTTCACCTCGGTTTCCTGCCATGGGCACTTAGCTCCTCATTGCACTTAGAACAATGCTGAGAACACAGTTAATAAATGCACATTTCAATAAAACAAGACATTCTCCCACAGACTACCAACAAGATAAAACTTTAAGGCTATTATAAAAAATTGTAAGGCAACTGGGAAAAGTTGAGCTTTGACTAAATATTTGAGAATAAGAAATTACTATTTTTTAGGTGTGATAATGGTATTGTGTTTATGTTTTGTTTACTTTTTAAAAGTCCTTGTGTTCTGAATAGTGTTTCCCTTCCCCAACATCCATATATTGAAATCCTAACTTCCATGAGATGGTATTTGGAGAGAGGGCCTTTAAGGAGAAAATTAAGATTAAATGATGTCACAAGGGTGGGGTCCTAATAAGACTGCTGTGTCTAGAAGAAGAGGGTTCAGTGGAGCATGGGACTCTTGAGCTCACCCCACAGTGGGGGCAGAGGGAGAGGCACTAGGAGCACACGAAAAGAAAGGCTGTGTGAGGACACCGTGAGAGGGCCAGCAGCTACCCGCAAGTCACAAAAGTCTCACCAGAAACCAACCCTGGCAGCATCTTGACTTTGGACTTTAAGCCTCCAGAACTATGAGGAAATAAATTTGTGTTGTATACTTGAAAGTTGCTGAGAGCAGATCTTAAGTGTTTTCACAACAAACAAATCATTCTACGATGTATATGTGTATCAAATCATTGCATTCTATACTTTACATATATGTATGTATGTATATATATATTTGTTAATTATTTCTCAATAAACTGGGGAAAAATAATACAAAATAAAAAGGAAAAGTATCCTAAAAGGTTTACTAAAAAACATGGCTTTAAAATATTCCTCTTGGGGACGCCTGGGTGGCTCAGTTGGTTAAGGGGCTGCCTTCGGCTCAGGTCATGATCCCAGCGTCCTGGGATCGAGTCCCACATTGGGCTCCTTGCTCGGCAAGGAGCCTGCTTCTCCCTCTGCCTCTGCCTACCTCTCTGTCTGCCTGTGCTCGCGTTCTCTAACAGAAACAAATAAATAAAAATAAAATCTTTAAAATATTCCTCTTGGGGCGCCTGGGTGGCTCAGTGGGTTAAAGCCTCTGCCTTCAGCTCAGGTCATGATCCCAGGGTCCTGGGATCAAGCCCCGGGTGGGGCTCTCTGCTTTGCAGGGAGCCTGCTTCCTCCTCTCTCTCTGCCTGCCTCTCTGCCTACTTGTGATCTCTCTCTGTCAAATAAATAAATAAAATCTTTAAAAAAAAGAAAATATTCCTCTTGTTATGAGTAAGCAAGTTTTAGAAATTGATCCCAAGGGTAAATCTAATATACTGGAAGTGACTGCTACAAAGCAGCCTTGACTGTATTAGAAAGCAGTATTTCCCTGCGAAATTTTCTGCTTTTAAACTATTTTTTCCAACATATGAAGACTTAATATAAGTTCTTTAGAAATTTTTGTTCTTTTTGTGCTTTATCGTTCCTGAATAGGAATGTGGTCACCACTACTAGGAAAACAGAAATGCCCTGGGAGGTCTTGGAACAGCAGGAAGAAGCGTGTATGCACCTGCTCCTTTAAGTAGCGCCTCTGATCAGCTACTTCCGGCTCACGCCAGATGTGCACGACATCAGCGAAGCAGTAGGAAGAGAGTATGATCACAGGGTCCATCAGTGATGGCAAGCTCCTTCTCGAGGTTTGTCAAGCAGAAAAGGGTGGGAATAAGGAACAACCCTGAAGCTAAGATTTTTAAATAGCTCTTCACCAGCTCCTAAAAATGGGGAGTCCAGCAGGAGCCCACTCTGGAGTGTGAACTCACAGAACATGAAGGCCCTGACAGGCCTTGCTCAGGATCTCATCTCTCTTTCCTGGTAAGAGTTTCCACTCAGGAAAGACTGCAGGCAAGCAACTGAACTGCTTTCTTTTCACTGACAGCTAACACCAAAAAACCTAACTAAAAGCTAAATAATACGTATAGTTGGAGTGATGGGGATTATCCCCCTTAAAAAAAAATCTGGGGCACCTGGGTGGCTCAGTGGGTTAAGCCTCTGCTTTCAGCTCAGGTCATGATCCCAGGGTCCTGGGATCAAGCCCCACATTGGGCTCTCTGCTCAGTGGGGAACCTGCTTCCCTTCCTCTCTCTGCCTGCCTCTCTGCCTACTTGTGATCTCTATCAAATAAATAAATAAAATCTTCAAAAAAAATCTGTCAAATGCATATTCTATCTTATAGCTAATTCTTCAGCATAATGCTAACATTATGGCATTTTTATGAGACTGACGCACTACCTACTGCACTAACGAGGCACCTAGATTATGGCATTTTTAATTCTTGATATGTATATCGTTGGAAACTGGAATTATGGGGCCCAAGGATAATGTACACTTTGATGCAATTTTTGTATGTTGCTATACTGAACTATAGAATATAATTTTAAATCCACTTACAATGTATTTGCCCACTTTTACACATGTGTTTATTTATGTGTTTACCTACTATTGTGCCAGACAAGAAGCTGAAGATTACAGAAGGTTAAACAAAGTCCTTGCTCTCTTGGAGTTTATATTCTACTGCTGACAGGTCTACTAAAGGGAAAAAGACATTAAATTCACTTACTTCCCAAAGTCCTATCAATAACTGTTACACTTATGTTCATAATCATAATAAGAATAAGGTTTCTTATTAAGCATATTTATTACGTATACAAGGTATAAGTTTTATTGCTTACTAAAACAGCATAGTGGTATTTAATTTACATTAATCATTACATTACATACATTAAAAAATAATCAATTTAGTTGATTATGAAGCTATCCATTTTTCCACATAATTTTTCCTACTTGATACTTCCTTAGATGTCAATTGTTATGCCAATCGAGGTGATTAAAATGTGCTATCTGGGAACTAACCTTCAGGTCACATTTTGGATACCCCAGCTCTACAGCACAGGACAGCTGAGAATGTTCCTGTCTTGAAAGCATTTTTTCTTCTACCTTTCCCCAAGGGCTCAGGGTCACTGCTCTTTCACATCCATACATAGGCGTTCAGATTCAACCTCTGGTGGGCAATCCCCTCTGAATTCAGTCCTTTTCTGCCTCTGTCGTGTGGCAATACTTTTTATTAATCAGACCTAGGTTTTAATAGATTTGTTGTCTTTGAACCTGAAGCTACTAGTTTTCCATTGTTATGGTTTCTCTTTGGTTCCTATTCACTACACCACAGGCATCTCTGACATGTACACGTTGTTGTCAACCCATAGTGGAGATCCCCTGGAATCAGTTACCATGATCTCTTAACTGCATTACTGCAATACTGCTGTAGCAGTAGGCGTGGTCTGCTGATTTACCGAATTCCGAAATGGTTTTCTCGGGTCCCCAGCAACTCCACCAGGGAAACAGAACAATCTATTTCTATATTACATTCAAACTGATCTTTTAAAAATGAAAATCTGATCCTGGCACCCCCATCTAAACCTCTCTTCAATTGCCCTCCACTGATATTAGATGAAGTTTAATGTCGATATCCAGACAAGATGGTGTAGCAGGAAGCCAGAAAGTCTGGTGGGGGTTGTGGGGGAGGAACTATGCAGAGTCCAGCAGCCTCCCTAAGATGGGACAAGGAACTAAGAATCCAGGGAAATAAGGTAAACAGTCTTCCGGAGAGAATTCCAGGGAGGTGCGTGCTGACATTGGGGGCATCTGCCTTTGGCTTCGGTTGTGGTCCTAGGGTCCTGGGTTCGAGCCCCACATCGGGCTCCCTGCTCAGCAGGAAGGTGCTTCTCCCTCTCCCACTCCCCCTGCTTGTGTTCCCTCTCTTGCTGAGTCTCTCTCTGTCAAAGAAAATCTCTTTAAAAAAATGAAAAGAATAATGATCACTGCAAAAGTGTGAGGCTCAAGGCCAAGAAACGAATGAGCCAAAAGAATCACAGGTAGTAGCTGGTACTCAAACAGGGCCAAGGAATAGGGCCTTGTTCCCACCAGTCAGGCGAGAAAATTTAATAATTCATGGTGCATCTGGTAGAGAACTCAAAGGGTCTTGGCTCCAACAAGAGTAATTAATTCCACACTAAGCATTGCTTTGGTCCCATGTAAGGAATCTTAAATGCATCATCAAAATGATTCAACTGTTTTCAGGTAAAACTCACCTGTATCCCAGAACAAAACTACCTAAGATTTATAGGAATACAAAATTATGAAAGACCCAACAAGGTAAAACTTGCAGTTTCTGACAGGTAATCAAGAACTATCTTGCATGCAAAGAAGCAGGAAGATAATTCTCCCTAATGAGGAGAATAATCAATCAACTGAAACCAAGTCAGAACTGACATACATATTAAAATAAGAAAATGACATCACAGCTTATTAACACAGCTTATGTCCCCAATACAATCTGGCCTCCAACTAATTCTCCAGCCCTTGAGTTTCCCCTCAATAGTCTATACTTCTGCTCCACTGAATTTATTTCAGTTCTTCAGAAACATCTGCTCTTGCTTGCTTTCACTGTTAACTATCTCCCTGGCTGTAAGGCTGGTCCATTCAGTGTGGTGTGCAAGGAAATTGTCTAAAGAAAAAAAATTCCCAATTTGATGTGTTTAGCAATATCAGTGGTGTACATACTCCCACCATGACCAATTTCAAGCTATCAATGGTTCCATAACCAGCTTGCAAAGTTCCTGAATTTTTAACTATCAACTCTCATGAGCTGGTACAAGCATGCATTCATCCCTTCCATCACTTGCTTGCAGCCTAATCACTCATCCTCAGCTCTCAAGTTCAGCATCAGTTCCCCTGGGAAGCTTCCATGATCCCTCAAATGTGAGTTAAATATTCCTACTCCGTGTTCCCGTGATACACTGTACTTTCACCATTAAGGCACCAAAGATATTCTCTCTTTTTGTACTTGTCTGGTCCCTAAACCCCAAAAGGATGGCTATGGCGCCCACCTTATTCATTACCGTATCTGCAAAGCATTGGCATATTAGCTAGCTCATAAGAACACTCAATAAAAATTAGCTGAATGAGCGGTAAAAAGGAGCATACTGATACATTCAAGAGCATAGATGAATCTCAAATGCATTATGCACTGTGAAACCCACAAAAGGCTGCATGCTGTAAGTTTCCATTTATGTGACTTCCTGAAAGTGACAAAACCCACAGATCAGTGGTTACCAAGGGGTGGGAGGAGAGAGAGGGGACTGTGGTGGGACACAAAGGAACTCTTTGGGTTGGTGGTAGTGTTCTGTATCTTGATATTGTGGTCGTGGCCAAAGACTGTACACATTTGTAAAAACTCTATGAAACAATGAAACTTGGAACACTGAAAAAATAAAATCAAGTTAAAAAAAGAAAAACAGTTTAAAAAAACTGTATGACTGAAAAGGTTGAATTTTACTGTACATAAATTATATTTCAAAAACAAGAAATTTTTTTAAAAAAAACATAATGGAATGAATCTATCAGTGTTGAGGAGATAATGAAGAGCAAATTACATCCCAAACTTTTCATCAATTTACAGCCTAATGGGCTGGGGAGGTGGGGGGAGGGGCGAGAGCAGCCCCAGAGGTACAGGTTAGATGAACTCATTGGATCAGTTTCCAAGAGCTGCCTTACAAAGCAACACACTCCGGTGGTTTAAAACAATAGCAACTTATTCTCTCAATTCCGGAGGCGACAAGTTCAATATGATGGTGTTGCGGGACCACACTGTCTCTGAAGGCTCCAGGAGAGGATCCTTCCTTGCCTCTTCCTAGCTTCTGGTATCCCTGACAATCCTGGGTGTTCCTACCTGATAGCTGCATAGCTCCTATCTCTGCCCCTGTCACATCTCTTCCTGTCTTTTTCCTCTGGGTCTCTACGCAAATTTCCCTCTTCTTTTAAGGACACGTTCATTGGATTAGGGCCCACCCTAATCCAGTAGGATCTCATCTTAATTCAATTATATTTGCAAAGACCTAATTTCAAAACAAAGTCCTATTCACGAGTAGTGGGGATTAAGACTTGAATCTTTTGAGGGGACATAATTC
>ML108924.1:19204-49052 GCA_003697995.1 Taxidea taxus jeffersonii | reverse complement strand
AAACAAGACATTTGAAGACAAAACAAGTCACAAAACTGGAAACTCCTTCATAGCTGAGATCGTCTACACACAGTTGTTTCAGTTGTTTTGATCTGTCAATGAGTTCATAGCTTTCTAATTCATTAGTGGGGGAGGTTGGGAAATGAAGACCCTGATAGTTAACTAAGTTGATCAGTTGCCGTACCGATTGGATGTCTGATGAGACCATATGGAACCTGATTTCAATTAATGCCACATTCTGGTTTTATTCATAAAGCTCTGTCTGGAAGTGGCTCTCCAGGCCAGAAGCTATCAAACACATTCTCTGTTGGGAGTAAGGAGGAGTTTCCCTACATTTTCTCTCTGGACGGTACCTCTCTATGGCTTAACCTCAGCCAGTCAAAACACCGATCGATGTCACCGTGACAGATATTTTTTCTACCTTTATAGTGTCTGTAAATCAAACACCATCACGGTATAACGGAAGATATCATGACACTACATCATCCTTTGCAATTCCACCAGTGTCAAAGAACAATAAGCATTACTTTAAAGGAAAATATTTTTTGAAAATAAATTGAGGCAATATTTCAAAAAGTTGAGTTTTGTAGTGCAAAATGTGGTTGGAAATATAGTTCCTGGTTCACTGCTCAAATGCATGTCCTTTTCTTTTTTGGTTGTAATTGAGCATGGGAAAGACTGGATGGCACCCAAGTAACAAAATGAAGGTGCTTTTGGGAAGACATAGAAGAAAAAAGATGTTTCTCCCCTGCTTACCAACTAGTAGGAGAAATAAGGTGTGAACATGAATAATTCTGATACAAGACCGTAAGTGATGGGAGAGGAGACTCAGAGCTGTCTGAGCTAGCCCACAGAGGAGAGAAAATGGAGGAAGCTGGGATTGGCAGAGAAGAAGGGGAAGGACTTCTTCCTTCTAGGGGTGAGGGGGACCTCGGGTGTTAATTGTTGCCTATAAAGAGAGTTTTAACACAAAAGACTCTCGAAAAGAGCATATATAACCAGAAAGAACCGGAGAGGGAGGCGAGTGAAGACAAGGAGTCCATTCATCTGCCCTGGGTGTGAACGTGAGGTGAGCTGTTCAGAGTCCATTTTGGTGACTTGCACTTCGGGCAGAAGGGGTCTGCAGCCAGAGGTGCGGTCATCTGCAAGCTGATGAAGCGCTGCTGTTCTAACACGAGTGAAAGATAAAGGGTTGTAGTAATTAGGTGGCAGTGGGTTATCCTGAGGTGCTAGCGAAATGGGGACCTTCCTTTTTCTCCCGGCTTCATCTCAGGGCCAGCATGGCATAGCATACTGCTTGGAAGCTCTGGTTATCGACCCTGTTTGACTGGGTTCAACTCCCAGCTCTGCCATTTACTAATTATGCAGCCTTTGAGCAAGTTTTGTAATGACTCCGTGCCTCAGTTTTACCATCTCTAAAATGGGGATAATTTTTACCTACCTCATAAGGTTGCTCTGAAGACTAAGCAAGTCAGTGCTTGCAAAGCATTCAGAATGGTGCCCTGCACAAGGTACACACCGTGGAACTAGCTGTGAGATCTTATCATGCAGTCTGCAGTTGAATTTTGGGTGTGACTTCCCTGCCCGGCCTAGCTTCAGTTACCAGCCGATGAAGAGAGGTGTGGGTAACAAACCGTGAACTCCACATTCATAAGGTATTTGAGTAACTGCTCAAAATACTTTGATGTTCGTGGAAAAACATTTTGCCTGGGGTCATCACTCATGTTGGGACAGTGAAATCTCTAGGGCACAGCCAGGAAAACCTCTTCTGTGGACTACAGAAGGATCTAGGTTCATTTAAATATCCCCGATTGTGAGGAAGCACAGAGCCTTGTATTAAAAAGGAAGAAGAATCTATTAGAATTTGAGAGAAAGCTGATTACGGATGAATGCAGAGAAGAGACTGTTAAGAAGATTAAGGATGCCATGCCCAAGCCCCCTTTTCCACAGGGATATTCTAATGCTGACACCATCCCAATCAGTAGTACCCAAAGGCGATTCTTACCTCTCTGTGCCTCTCCTGCTAAAGAGTGAACTAAGGCTTTGGCCAAAGGTAACAATAAATATTAAAATCTTTATTATCAATGTTTGATAGCAGCATGAAACATTTATATTTATGTGTTATTTCATTTGCTGCAAAGATGCAGGTGGTTTTAAGGATGCTATTGCTAGGTCATTTTTAAAAAGAAGATCTAATTATCTTCCCACCATTTCCCTTTGTTAAAGCTGAGCAGAGTGCGTTAGACAAAGAAAAACCGTGCTGGAAGTAGGGCTGGGATAATGCTGGCTTACAGCTAAATCATTTGTTCTGAATCAAGGTCGACAGTATAGAGGCTGTTGTGTTTTCCTGTTTCTTAATTTTCTATTTAACTTCCTTCACAATCTTTCTGTGATTTAGAAGCAAGTGCGTGCAGACATTTGGCAATTACAAAAGCCATTTTCAAATGATAGAAAACGTTAACACGAGCTAAGACATTAAGAATTCCTTCGGCATGGATGTGGTGAGACCTTGTTCCTCATGTAGATGTCTTTGTGTAGTATAAAAATGAAGAGAAATGGGAGTCCTCCATCTGCCACACTTTTCTGTATCGACATAATTATGCCAGGCATTTAACACATTTTGTTGTAATAAATGTTGGACATATATGAATATTTTAAAAATGTGTGTTGCAGCAGGATTAAGAAAAAAATCCCACTTGTATTTGTAATCCTAAATCCCTAACTGGCCCAAAGAGGTGGTCAGACCTTAGAAAGAACATTGATTTTAGCACACCTGGATTTGAATTTCCAATCTACCACTCCCTACCTGGGTGACCCTGGGCATGTTGCTTTCTGAAACTTAGTTCCACTGTCCATAGACTGGAATAAAACCATCTATCTTCCTGGGCATTTGTGATGATGAAATAAAATAACATTTATAGAGGTTCTTAGTAGGGTGTTTGGTGCAGAGCCATCTGCTTGTTAAATGGTAAGTGTTTTGCCAGTACTGATAATACTCCTCTTCCTTCCTAGGTTTAGAGGTGAAAATAAGTGACCATGTTTTTTCTCTATATGTAGTTATTTTGTCATGTTATTTAAAAGTTACATTTTTGCTATGTTGAAGGGTGTCTAGCTTCTTAAAAGTGTTTAGCTATATTTAAAAAGTATAAGATTTACTCTGCCTCCCACAAATTCCTCTCTTTTTTGAAGACATGGCTTTGCAGATCTACATGGAGGTGACAGTTTGTGTGGGTAAGTGGTGTATGATTTCTAACCAATTCTTGTATATGATTAAATATTTTTATTCTTACCTGGCTATGCTTTAGTTAAAGTGGCTGTGGACAAATTTTGGATATCAGACCTAATCTGCTTAATAATGTCTCCCACTGGGTGTCTGGAGGTCTGCCACAATGTAAACCATACACTTAATAAATAATTAAGTACATATCTTTAAAGGAGCTGAAAATAACACCCCTTATAATGACTTCTCAAAGTACAAAGGACCACTCATCCATCCATTTGAAACACGTGTTAATTAAAAATTGAAAGTCATAAGTAATTGAATATTGATTTAATGTTTCTGCCCTGCAGGGCAAGTGGAGGAATTCTGGCAAATTTATATAGGAAGGAAGCCTTCTGCAGGCATCCCAGGGGAGGAAAATGTCTCTAGAAAGCCTTCGTTGAACTGAATTTTGTTGGTGTTTCTTAAGGCTCCAAGCACTCATCCAATGGCATTTCTTAGGTTTTCCATCTTTATGCAACCTTGGTCTTGTCATTGCATGGAGTGCTCAGTGAGATGGATCACAGGCTTATTCAAGGACTCTGGAGGCCAGCCTGAGGATCCTGGAAGGTTGGGAGTGGGATGTCAACAGAGTGAGATTGGTGAATAGTTAAGCTAGCAGCATTTCTATTACATGGGACAGTTTATAATTGTGCTCACTGAAACAGAAAGAATATAATTTAAACAATTTAAATTTCTTTTGGTTATAAAGGAAGGTGCATTTATTATTTCAAATTTGGAAAAATCAAGAAAAATATACAAGAAAATTACTGATAATTTTATTATCCAATAGCAGTAGCTGTTAGTGTCTTGGTAAACTACCTTCTACTCTTTTTTTTTTCCCTTTGTTAATCATTGTTTTACGTTTCATGTTTTAGAATATAAAACATGAAAAGAAGAAATGAGAAGAAAACTAATTAATAGAGCCAGATGAGTGATTCTTTTTTTAAAAATTTTAAAAAGATTTTATTTATTCATTTGCCAGACAGAGATCACAAGCAGGCAGAGGCAGGCAGAGAGAGAGGGAAGCAGGCTCCCTGCTGAGCAAAGAGCCCGATGTGGGGCTGGATCCCAGGACCCAGAGATCATGACCTGAGCCGAAGGCAGAGGCTTAACCCAATGAGCCACCCAGGTGCCCCTTTTTAAGAAATTTTTTAAAAGATTTTATTTATTTGAGAGAAAGAGAATGAGAGAGAGAGAGAGAGAGCATGAAAAGGGGGAGGGTCAGAGTGAGAAGCAGACTCCCCACTCAGCAGGGAGCCTGATGCGGGACTTGATTCTGGGACTCCAGGATCATGATCTGAGTGGAAGGCAGGTGCTTAATGAACTGAGGCACCCAGGCGCCCCCAGATGAGTGATTCTTGTATTCAACAAAATAATCCCAAAGATATAGAAGTTAGTATTGTTCTCTATTTGCACAACGTCTTTTATCTCAAACCAAAAAAATGTATGTCAGTGAGTTACTTGTTTTTTCACATGTGTGAGCAAGGGACATATATTACCATCTGCTTTTTTTTTTTTTTTGATTTTTATTTATTTATTTGACAGACAGAGATCACAAGTAGGCAGAGAGGCAGGCAGAGAGAGAAAAGAAGGGAAACAGGCTCCCTGCCTAGAAGAGAGCCCGATGCGGGGCTCGATCCCAGGACCCTGGGATCATGACCTGAGCCGAAGGCAGAGGCTTTAACCCACTGAGCCACCCAGGCGCCCCTGCTTTTTTTTTTTTTTTTGCAACAGGTGTTTCATGAATAGAAACTTCATTGCATGATTCACACTTCAGAATTCTGTATTTCTTTCTTAATCTTTGTTTTTTTTCTGGAAATAACACCAGAAAAGAGTAATTCCAACTTGAAAATAGCTGAACACTAGGGATGAATTATAGAACAAATATTACATAGCATCATGAAAATTAACTGCTTTTGATGATTGGAAAATTGAGTGTCGGTAGAATTTTGCATAGTTTAATACTTAGGGAATCTCAAATGAAAATATTTATTAATTACTTGCTTATGAAGGTAACTCTGTAGAAGGGGGGGAGGATATTGGAATAGTACTGTATATTTTATATTTTCTCTTATTTATTCTGCTATATTTTGAAGTCTGAAAAAAAGGAAAAAAGAACATGTTCATTCTCATAGATCATAGTCCTGACCCATTGCACAAAAAAATCATCTCTTTTAAATAAAATAGGTGTAGAGAAAAATGAAAACTTGTTAAATGGGAAATTAAATCTTCTGAGTCTTTTTTTTTTTTTTTAAGATTTTATTTATTTGACAGAGTGAGAGATCACAAGTAGGCAGAGAGGCAGACAGAGAGAGAGGGGGAAGCAGGCTCCCTGCTGAGCAGAGAACCCGATTGGGGACTTGATCCCAGGACCCGGAGATCATGACCTGAGCCGAAGGCAGAGGCTTAACCCTCTGAGCCACCCAGGCATCCCAAATCTTCTGAGTCTTAAGTGAATTTCTTACATGTTTTAGGCTAGTGGGGATTTTCTAGTTGCTCATAACATTACTTATTAAATTTTTAACACCCCACATCAGTATATTTTACGGGCTTTTGTAGAATTTAGAGCATATCCTTCTGTGTCCTTTTTTTTTTTTTTTTCTGTGTCCTCTTTTGAAGGAGATGTTCTTTCTCACTTTTCAGCTTAGATAAACCATGCCTAAGCTCTGATTAAACAGATCCTCAGAGTTCATAAATTCAGTCTGAACCACAAAGGAGAGCTCATCTTTAGAACTGAAATTTTACCAAACCCTTGACATACTAGGAGCCAAAGGTGGCGTTACTTTCCTGCAAACAAAACTTCTCACATATTGAACAGATTGAATTATGGAATTGATAAACATCCTTTGATAAAAATGTATAAATAATACAAGTGAAAAAGAAAATCTTTTGAGCTTATACTTTGATTCACACCTATTTCAGTGCCAGAAAATCGGGATGAAATAATTGTTTGAAAATTTTGATGTGCTATATTCTAACTTGTGGTTTTATAATAAAAATAAAATTCAAAGTGATAAATGGTTTTATTTGTAGGGTTATGTAGATTCCTGTTTAGATGTGCTTAACAAAAGCCCAAATTTTAGGAAATTACCTAATTTTTATTTTATTTTAGCTACAGATGCAAATATTTAACTCCATAAAGGCCTTTTTCATAACCATGTCTATTTCATTTCATTTCATTTCATTTCATTTTCTTCCAAAGTTTTATTATAATTCGAGTTAGTTAACATACAGTGTAGTATTGGGGCGCCTGGGTTGCTCAGCTGGTTAAGAATCAGATTCTTGATTTCAGCTCAGGTAATTATCTCAGCATCATGAGATTAAGCCCAGTGTACAGCTTTGCAATGGCTGTGGACCCTGCTTAAGATTCTCTCTTCCTTTCCCTCTGCCCTTCCCCCTCCCTCTCTAAGACAAACGAACAAACAAACATCCCCCCGCCCCCCCAACATATAATGTATTATTAGTTTCAGGAGTAGAATTTAGTGATTCATCACTTATATATACACTGTGCTTTTAAATTAACAACTAAATAACTGGTATTTGTTAAGTACTTGCTATGTGCAAGGTATTATGATAAGTGCTACAGAGAGCAAAAAATAAATGCAAGTTATCTATTTGGAGAGCTTAGGGATTTGAATTGGAAATTATCAGAGACAAAGCAGTTTATGGTAAAATATTTACTAAATAAATTTTTGAGAATAGTAATTGAAAATAAAATATAGAAATTATCTCACTAATGAAGTTTTTTTAAATAAATTTTTTTAAAGATTTTATTTATTTGACAGATAGAGATCACAAGTAGGCAGAGAGGCAGGGAGAGAGAGAGGAAAGGAAGCAGGCTCTCTGCTGAGCAGAGAGCCCGATGCAGGGCTCGATCCCAGGACCCTGGGATCATGACCTGAGCCGAGGGCAGAGGCTTAACCCACTGAGCTACCCAGGCGCCCCTTACTAATGAATTTTTATTATTTATTCTAAAAAGTAAATAATTAAAACCAGTATAGTTGATATCTATAGGTAGCAAAAACTCTGTGTGTGTGTGTGTGTTTGTGTGTATGTGTGCACATTTATATATGTGGAGGTTTTCCTGTTATCTGAAAGCACAGTGTTCCTATGAAAATTATGTGAACTGAAATGGTATAAATCTCAGAAGCAGTTCTCATTAATTTACATGGAAAATTTTTTGCGCATTCCCAGAACCAAAAAATAATCTGTCTTAGGTTTTTCTGATACTTTAGGATACATCTTGCTAACAGATGCACAAAATAAATCAGAATGAGGTATAGACACTCATTGACATTGTTCAAAGCTATGATGGCTTGATGCTGACACACTGAGTGTAGTTCCTGGGGTAGGAGCTAGGCGGGGCTGCTCCTGATACTGGGGGTACATGCTGCCTCTGTAAGGGGTCACTTCAAAACAGATGCCCAGTGCTATTTTCGCTTTTCAACATTTTTCATAAAAGAGAAAATTGTCTTCAGATTTCTTTTGGTCAGCAAAAACAAGTTCTAATGCAGGTCTTTCACAGAAGCAGAATGCCACAGGGTGGACTTTCCAAAAGTGGGGATACCTGCACCTAGCACTGGGAAGGGATATGTAAATATATACATTTTATATATGTATATGTATATATGTATATGTATATACATTATATATGTATATGAGAGTACATCTTTATAGAAAGTATCAATAAGTAAAAGGAAGAGTGAATCAGAAGAAAAAATTATATCTTTTGGCATTGTTCGCTAAAATTCAATTAGATATGAACTCAGGAAATACAGCAGAAAGCTTAAGGAAAGAAGAAGCTAAAATGAAAGACCAATTGCCTAAAGTGTACAGAAGCCAGGTAAGAAAAAGATTTTGCATGAATCTGAAAGCTCTATGCAAGACTTATATGCAAGGTGCATGTCTTAATCTGTTCAGGTTGCTGTAACACAATGCTACAGACCAGATGACTTATTAACAATAGAAATTTATTTCTCGGGGCACCTGGGTGGCTCAGTGGGTTAAGCCTCTGCCTTCGGCTCAGGTCATGATCTCAGGGTCCTGGGATCGAGCCCTGCATTGGGCTCTCTGCTCGGCACGGAGCCTGCTTTCCCCTTTCTCTCTTCCTGCTGTTCTGCCTACTTCTGATCTCTCTCTGTCAAATAAATAAGATCTTAAAAAAAAAATTATTTCTCAGAGTTCTGTAGGGTGGGAAGTTCAAGATCAAGTCACAGGCAAATTTGGTGTCTGCTGAGGGGTAGCTTCCTGATTCACAGATAACATTTTCTCTGCGTCCTCACATGGTGGAAGGGGAAGGGTGGTCTCTCAGGTTTCTCTCATTAGGGCAGTAATATCAGCAGTAAGGACCCCGCTCTCATGGCTTAATCACCTCCCAAACACCCTACTTCAAAGTACCGTCACACTGGGGGTAGGTTTCAGGGAGTTTTAGAGAGACATAAACATTTAAACCACAGTTGTGCCTATGATAAAAATTAAGTGTGTTCCTGAAAACTCCTTTGCTGGTATGGCGAGCAAGTGCCTATAATACTGAGTAGGAGACGAGTGGAAATTGATGAGAGAGGAAACAGATGTGAAGGACAAGGTCTAGAGATTAATGCTGAGAAGTTTTTCTGAAGAAAATGGTAGAAAATGATTAAATATGTCTGAAACTCAAGAAAAACCAGTATGTTAACATATTTTGGTCAATAATTTATTCTTAAACTAGAAAGTTAAAGTAAAAAGTTCTTTATAAACATACAAGTAGAACAAGAAGTGACCTGTAAAAAAATCAAGGTGCTCTCAGATTTATCTCTTGTGATATGAAAGATCAGAAGATAGTGTAATAGCATCCGCAGTTTTGAGGGAAAAAGACTCTAACTTCGCAATGTTATATCCAGACACATAATTCATGTTCAAGTGTTCCAAATTGCATTCTTTTTACTATTTTGAAAAAAAAATTGCTTACATCTGTCACCAGGTAGATGAAGCAGAATTAAGAGTTCAAGGATGGAGACTTTGTGCTATAAAAGAAGTGGCAGTGAATATCAAAAAACATTTACGTATAGAATTTGAATAAATTTATAACTTTTGGGAATAAGTTCAATGTCAATACAAATGCAACTTTAAAAGAAAAGATACAAATGTAACACTTATTTGTTTTGTGGCAATAATCTGGGGACTGGCGGAGGTGGAGATGAGTGGGAGAAAACCAGTCTGGTTCAGAGAGCTAATCAAAGTCTTATGTGGCTGATAGCCAACAAAGCACAATTCATATGGCAAAAGGTAAGAAAAGAAGTCAGGGAAGAATAAATACAGAAGTAAAAGCAAATGTTTTGGTAATCAAAAATAGATGAGTTAAAATTCAAATTCATGGACAAAATTTCTCAGATAAGTTTAAAAAAAAACCCAGAATATATTATTTATAATTCCTAAAGGAGGTTTCAATTGAATGATGAAAAAATTCATTATAAAAAGAAAGAGATGGCAATAATAACTTTGGATTTATTAAAATGCAAAAAAATAGAATAGAATTGGATGAAGATTAGTATTTATTGGTAAAATATAAGTTTCACAAACATGGTAAATTTTTAGGTAAAAACCAGATTATTGTTGGAGATGTTCCTTTTTTAAGCTTTGGTAAATCAGGTAACCAAAACATAAATTGGAATAAAGAAAATTTGAAAAATGTAGTTGTCGCAGTTGAGTATTCCATGGGACATTTTACATATATTCTCCTAAATGCTTATTTGGCAAAAGAGGAAGTCAAAGCCACAAGGACCATTTTAAAAAACATAAAAATTATTTGTCATCACTAATGAATTTTTTTTCCACAAAGTGATCCTCAGAGAAAAATTGAGAGACTAAATGATTTGAAAATAAAAAGAAATAATGAAAATACATCAACTACATATTCAACACAAAATATTAGAACACAATAAAGTAAATGTTATGAAAAAAGGAGAAGCCATAATAGAAGCATAGGTAGAAAAACAAGTCAGAAACAGCAAAGCAGAGACTCGAAAAATTAGTCTGAGAGTTGGTTATTTGCAAAAACATTGAGAGAATCCTAGTTTCTATTTAACAAAAAGGGAAAACAATATTAAATGAAAGTATAGATGAGAAAAAGTATTGAATAGCACAGAGAGGCAAAGGAGTATTTGCAATTGAATACTATAGAGAACTTCATAGTATTCCACTTGAAAAAAAAAAAGAAGTTCTTATTCACTATGAAAAGGTAATCAAGAGGTAAAAGTCTTGAAGAGACTAATAACGTGAGAGAAACTTAAACTCTTACGACTATTTTGAATAAACAAGGTTGTAGGACTAATGTTTTTTCCAGTGACTTGTTTATTTTTTTTCAAGAACTCTGTGTAGAAAATTAAGAAAAGTTTACATTTTTAAAATGTAACCATGGGGCGCCTGGGTGGCTCAGTGGATTGGGCCTCTGCCTTTGGCTCGGGTCATGGTCCTGGGGTCCTGGGATCGAGCCCTGAGTCAGCAGGGGGCCAGCTTCCTCCTCTGTCTGCCCCTCTGCCTACTTGTGATCTCTGTCAAATGGGTGAATAAGATCTTAAAAATAATAATAATAAAAAATAAAAATAAAATGTGACCATGTTATAAAACGTTTCAAAGAGGACACAAAAAAGGAAAATGACAACTTATTTTGCAGATTTTACTTTTGAATGTAGATACAAACAAAATTTCAAAAAGTTGCACTAACATAAGAATAACAACTAATTTATAGCAAAGAGAGTTTATTATTAGAGGGCCTATTACATGTGTCATCAATATGTGAGAAAAATCATCAAAAAAGATTCTAAGTTGGTATTAACAACATTCTGTATTGATTCTTTATAATGTTAAACTATTATCAGAAGTATTCTTCTTTAGCCTGATTAAAATAAAATATCTGGAACCAACAATCAATTACTACTTAATGAAATATTAGAACTATTTCTATAAAATTAGGGACAAGGACAGATTATAATCATTATTGTTATTTAAGATTATCCTGGAAGTTCTGGCCATTTCAATAAGCATGAAGTAAGAAATTATTAAGAAGTATAAGCCATAAAAGAGGAAAAAGAATATACTTACTTTCAGATTATTATTCTTGTTATTATTTTTTAAGATTTTGTTTATTTATTTATTTAGTCAGAGAGAGAGAGAGAGAGAGAGCAAGCACAAGCAGGCAAAGTGGCAGGCAGAGGCATAGAGAGAAGCAGGCCCTCCACTGAGCAAGGAGCCTGATTCGGGACTCGATCCCAAGACCCTTGGATCATGACCCAAGCCAAAGGCAGTGGCTCAACCGACTGAGTCACCCAGGTGTCCCACTTTCAGATTATTTTAATGGTCCCTCCAAAAATATTCAAGACAAGTGAAATAGCAATTAGGAAAAACCATTGGTAATGTGGCTAATTAGTTAGTCATCAAAACCAATAATTTTTCTATAAGCTTAAATAACAAATTAGAAACATGATGAGTAGAATCTTCCCAATAGACATAACAATATTGAGTTAAAATGCCCATCATTTATTTAGGATATATTTATGTATTTTTTAAAAATAAAAATACATAATTCTCAAAAATATAAAATTAAAAGACAAATATAAAATAGGAACTCACTTATCACTAGTGTTGGAGAGACCAAGGACTGATATAGTAAACATAAAAGACCTCCTAAAAGTGGATTACCAAAAACACTAGCTCTCTGGAATGAAAAAATGAAAATGGGCAAAAGATATGGTTAGGCAAGGCACAGGAGGAAATACTCACCTGAAAGTAAATTAAGGAAAGAAATTCAGCAGAAAGAACTGTAAACTTAATTGTATGCTTTTTCTACTGATTAGTTTAGCAAATATGTGGAAAAAAGTGATATTTGGTGTTAGCAGGCATTTGAAGAAATGTACTCTTGGAGAGCTGGTGGACATGTAAATTGGTATAATCTTCCTGGTGGTAACATGGCATGAAAATAGCTCTGACCCTTTGACTGAGTAATTCCCCTGGTAAGGTGTTATCCTAGAAAAATAATCATAGATGTAGACAAAGATTTATATGGCCTGATATATAATATTAATAAAATTGGAGATAAGAGAAAATAATAAATTTTAGAACATACAAAATGGAATATTATGTAATCACTAATAATTATGTTTTCAAACTGTATTTAAACAGATGGAACAATGTTTATAAAGTTAAAGAAAAGGAAGGAAACCTAAACTACCATAAAATGATACTAATTTTGAGTCTCTGTGTTTGTCTATATAAAATATATGTATACATAAAAGAAAGAAGGTAGGAAGTAGTGTCAGCAGTGTATGTCTTATAGTACCATTATTTTCTTTATACTTTGCTTTCCTTAAAAAAATTCTGTATTCCGGGACACCTGGGTGGCTCAGTTGGTTAAACGGCTGCCTTCTGCTCAAGTCATGATCCCAGAGTCCTGAGATCGAGTCCCACATTGGGCTCCTTGCTCGGCAGGGAGCCTGCTTCTCCCTCTGCCTCTGCCTGCCACTCTGTCTGCCTGTGCTTGCTTGCTCTCTCTCCCTCTCTCTCTGTCAAATAAATAAATAAAATCTTTAAAAAAAAATTCTGTATTCCAGATGGTTCTGGACACTACGATTTCATCTAGGTAAATTATGAGTGTTTACTGAGAATAATGTATAAAAGTTAGACTTGTATTAAGACAGTAGGGTTGGGCGCCTGGGTGGCTCAGTGGGTTAGAGCCTCTGCCTTCGGCTCAGGTCATGATCTCAGGGTCTTGGGATCGAGCCCCGCATCAGGCTCTCTACTCAGCGGGGAGCCTGCTTCCCCTTCTCTCTCTGCCTGCCTCTCTGCCTACTTGTGATCTCTTTCTCTCTGTCAAATAAATAAATAAGTAAAATCTTAAAAAAAAAAAGATTTAAAGACAGTAAGGTCATGGAATTTATATTACTTTAAATAATTTTAGTATGCCATTTTTAAATTTAAGAAAATGGGAATTTATGGAGAGTTGAAGACCAAGATACTTTAATATTTCTGAGTCATCTAATGGACTTTTTTTGTTGGAAAACTATCATTACAATAAAATCCAGGTAAACATATAGCAAATATGGCTCCATTTCCTACAGTTTTTTTTTTTTTTTTTTTGCTTGCCTGGGTTTAGGAATGAGTTTCAAAAATGTCGACTCATAGTTTCCCTAAAAGATCTTTGGAAAATGAAGTACTCTGCTATACATTTTTAGGTTGACATCTACAATTTTGTTTTACATTAATGAGAAACATAGAATAATAGTAACTTCTGATGAATTATAAATGTTTAAAATTTTAAAGTAAGCTGGTTAGATTACTTTTTAAATGTATTCAGTGGACTCAAAATAGCTTAGCCCTATAGTCCTGCTTTGTGGCCCATGGACTGTGGAATTCAGAAGACCCTTTCAGGTTATCTGCCAGGTTAATGATATTTTCATTATGGTAATAGTTATTTGCCTTTTCCCACTGGGTTGGCCTTTATACTGTTGATGTAAAAGCAATGATGGATAAAACTGCTGGCACTTTAGCATGAATCAGGATAGGCTATCAATTGTATTCGTTATTGGTGAGTGTATACCTTCTTGCCACACAATCATCACTATCATGGTTAAAAAAAAATTCCAGTTGCATCTAAGAATGTCATTTAATTTTATTAATCTTGACCCTTGAGCATATATATTTTTTATATTCTCTGTGCCAACATGTGAAGACAAATAGTTACTTCAAGGAAAAGCACTTTGCAATTGATAACTGAACTAGTTATTTTATTTTTCTCATGGAACCACATTTTACCTGAAAGAACTATTGACAGATAAACTGTGGTTCTTCAGACTTGGTTGTTTGTTAGACACTTTTTTTTTTCAAAGATTTTATTTATTTATTTGAGAGAGAGAGAGTAAGAGAGAACATGAGAGGGGAGAAGGTCAGAGGGAGAAGCAGACTCCCCATGGAGCTGGGAGCCCAATATGGGATTCAATCCTGGGACTCCAGGATCATGACCTGAGCCGAAGGTATTCGCTTAGCCAACTGAGCCACCCAGGCGCCCTTTTATAGACATTTTTTTGAAAAATGAGCCAAGTGAGCCTATTGTGTCAAGAAAAACAACTGATAGGACTTGTTGTCAGAAGTACAAGTAAGGTTTTCATACAAAACTTAGATTTTGGAACATTTGTATTTGCTGCTGGGAACATGGCAGCTTCCCAAAATGTCCAGACTTTTCTGGAGACTAGAGGGGAAAGCTAATGCAAATTTTTGATGCTGCATAATGAACTGTATCAGTACTTGGAATATCTGCTTACCTTGGTGAATGCATATTTTCTGAGTGACCAGTGTAAAGTGTTTCAAAATCATGCACAGGAAAAAATGCACATAGAGGACAAGACGGCAGCCGAGGATGCCATCTGCAACCTGCACCACTACAAGCTGCACGGGGTGAACATCAACGTGGAAGCCAGCAAGAATAAGAGCAAAACCTCCACAAAGTTGCATGTGGGCAACATCAGTCCCACCTGTACCAACAAAGAGCTTCGGGCCAAGTTTGAGGAGTATGGTCCAGTCATCGAATGTGACATCGTGAAAGATTATGCCTTCGTACACATGGAGCGGGCAGAGGATGCAGTGGAGGCCATCAGGGGCCTTGACAACACAGTTTCAAGGTGGGATGTGTGTGGGCTGAAATTCCGAGCTGCGGTTGTGCATGAGAATACACCCTTCGTGGTACCCCATCTCCGGGACAGGAAAAACATCCATTCAAGGCATAAGACAGGTCAATGGAATTTTATGTAACAGAGTATGAAAACTTTATTGATAATGTTTTCAGATTCACATTGCAATTAACCTTTAAGGAACCACCACTTGTTGAGTTTTGGTGTAGTGTCAAAAAAGGATACCTACAATGAATTAAATATTTTTCCCTTTTCCAGTTACATATCTTTGAGAGACTAGATTTTCTCCATATACTTTAACAAAATGGATTATCAAATAGGTTAAATGCAGAAGCAAATAGGAGAATGCAGTTATCTCCTAAGTCAGATGTTAAAGATACTTGCAGAAATGTAAAATAGTGTCACTCTTCTTACTACTTTTCTTTTTGGAAAATATAGTTATTTTTCATCAAACATGAAATTTATATCAACATGAATGTGTTTATTATTATTTTTAAATGAATGAATTTTAAATCCTATAATAAATAGCTTGAATTCTGAAAATGTTATTAAAAATATCTTTTGGGTTGAAACATTATACTTTTATTAGTGCATGACTGATTAAAACTATAACATCTTACATTTCAGTAAATACTAAACATCAGAAGTAAAATGTTATTGAAACAGTTTGTCTTCAGATGGTGGATGTGGCTGTTTTTCTCCCTCAATTAGTTCACGTGTCTTATAAATAAATATCACATTTGCTAGTTGAAACATGAGTCAATAAAAATTAACATTAAAGGAAGAGAGGTTATTGGACTATTAATAAGAGCAGTGCCTACAAAAGTTGCGTTTGTGATTATATTTTAAGAGCAATCGTAACATTTGGATTCACGACATCTTCCTATTGAATTAATTTAAATTCAGTAAATATATTTGAAGAGTAAATACGTTTCAGAGAAATGGTTGAGGGCAAGCTGGAGACAACCCCAAGGAGGAAAAAGAATATAACTCTATGCTATCCAATAGTCTTTTGGAAAAGTAATGAAAATGTTTCTTTTATGAGTTTGAATACAGGGCCAAGGAAATATAAACACCAGTTACCTTTGACATGTGTTACTTCTTCCCAAGATGGAGTGTTGAGCTGTCAAAGGTCAATGTGAAACTTTTTCCCACTTTGAAATCATGCAGAATCTACAACTGAAAAGCAGGCTCATGTCCTGATTAACAGAAACTTAGTAGACGTACATATTTCATATTGTCCCTTGGCCACCTTAAGGAAGTCATACAATGTACCATAATAAGATGCAGAAAAGGCAAAAAGTATGCCTTTCTTTTGTAAAGAGGATAAAGGGCAACTGTACAGGGAAGGTGGGAAAGGAGAATAGGTGTGATGCTGTGACCATGACTTGCTCTTAAGCACATCAGTTTAGGAAAATATATATGGAATATGTAGGTCTGGAAGTTGATTACCTTAAAACTAGAATAAACTGCCACATCATTCTTTTAAGTGTATCCTATGGAATCTAAATATCAGAGCAATTTGTTACTCATTTCACTCATCTTATAAAATACATGGAAAAGCTCTTTTATAGTTGAAATTTATCATTTCATTTCTTAATTAAATTCATATTTTATCCTTTATGCTTGAAAGCTTTTTACTAATCTCTCTGCGATGGACGTGCCTTCCACTAGGGAATACCTGGACGATGGTTTGAAGATCTCTGTCTTAGAAATTCACTGTAGGAATGTGAGCTACACCTGGTGAGACGTCCAGTTCTCTTGATGCTTTCTTTAAGGCTGCCAAACATTGCAGTGGGATTCGTTAATTTTGCTTTTAGTTTTGGTGGGTTTCTTACTTTAGAATGAAGGTCGACTAAGGACTACTTACACTTTCTGCAAATTCCCTGGACTCGGATTTCTATTTCAAATATTGAAGGCAAAGATTTTTTTCTCCCCGCCCCCTTCCACAACTTTAAGGGAGGGAGGGAGGTATTGACTCAAGCTATTCATCTGTAGACTGATCTTAGCATGAATATAAGAGGTTCATGCTTTTGAACTTCTTTTGATCTTAATCCCAAATGCCTCCCTATTCAGCCTTGGTGTTTAAAATTCTCCCCCAAAGGGTGCATTTGCCTTAGACTAGCCTTCTTGTTGCTTTTTCTCTACCAGTGAAGTGATGGGGTAAAGAACCCAGGACAGCTGGTCCTGACAGAAGTATTGAAGGAAGATAGAAACTTAGAGAGGAGGTAGGTACAGTTCTGAAGAATGGAGAGGAGGCTCTTTTGGAGTTCTAAGACCAACTACAACATGTGTGTCACCAAGCAGTTCTCATATTCCAGCAGGGCATCCTAGAATTCACCTCAGTTCAGGCACTATTTACCAGATAGCATCCGATCAGTTGACGGCTCAATCTTTCAAGTCGGACTCCCACCCATAGACACTTCAGGTACCAGTCAAAAGCCCAGGTTCTCACCTGTCCTTTTGACCAATTGACTACAAATCAGAGGTTCTTGCAACCCCTGTTTGTGTTCAGTTAATTTACTTGAGTGGCTCATAGAGCTCAGAAAAGCATTTTACATACTAGAATGCTGGTTTATCATAAAAGGATATAACTTGGGAATAGCCAGATGGAAGAGACACACAGAGCCAGGTATGGGGGAAGGGGCAGGGTTGCCATGCCCTCTGAGTGTGCCAATGTCCCCAAATCTCCGTGTATTCACCAACCCAGAAGCTCTCTGATCCCCAGTCCTTTTGATTTTTTTATTAGAAGGCATCATTACTTAGGCATGATTGATTAAATCAATGGTCACTGATGATTGATTCAAGCTTCTGCCCCTTTCCTCTCCCTGGAGGTCAGGGGATGGGACTGGGACATGGTTGATTCCCCTGGCAACCAGCCTTCATTCCCTACATGAAGTCTCAAAGTCACCTCATTAACATAAGGATAGATATCTTTATGGCTTTCATAAGGAAATTCCAAGGATTTTAAGAGCTATGAGCCAGGAACTATGGAGAAGACCAAATATATATGAAAAATCTGAATGCTCAAATAGATATATTTTTATCAATAGCAGTATCTCATAGACCAAACATAAAGCAATCTGATTTCGTGATTTTGCCTCAGACTAACTGTGAAACTATTATAAATTAGAAAGCCTAGTGTTAGAATCAAATTCCCTCAAGGAGGACTGTGCAGAGAGGAGATTTTGGACGGGATTCCAAATATCTGAGTTAAACTCATTTGTCAACACATTGAGCAGTCTTATATTTATTTTAAGGGAGTTTGAAATTCCTTATGTCTTATAACAAGACCTTTGTAAGGGGACTATGTGGATTGTGTTTAGAGACTAAATCAATTTGACCATTTTAACTAAACGGAAGAGTTTTCCATCTCAATTGACTTGTAAAAGATAGAAATGTTAATGCAGGATGACAATGTTTAGTAATAATTTTCCTCTGAGGACCACATTTTCATGTGTCCAGGTCATTTTTATTGCTTACATAAAAAACTATGCCACATGGCTTATGTAGGTACAGGTATTGCTCTGAAGGCAAGCACAGGTCCTCACCTGCTAAGGCTATGTTGGAATTTATTTATTTATTTATTTATTTATTTTTCCCAAGTCTTTTTTTTTTTTTTTCCTTAAAGAGTTTATTTATTTGTTAGAGAGAGAGAGAGAGTGCAAGCACAGGCAGACAGAGTGGCAGGCAGAGGCAGAGGGAGAAGCAGGCTCCCTGCCGAGCAAGGAGCCCAATGTGGGACTCGATCTCAGGACGCTGGGATCATGGCCTGAGCCGAAGGCAGCTGCTTAACCAACTGAGCCACCCAGGCGTCCCTGGAATTTATTTTAATTTGTAGTGCAGAGACTAGTGACCAGTAAAGACTGTCAGATTCACACATCTATAGAGATTCATTAAAGTGAACTGGGTCACATATAAATTAATTTTCTAGTGAGTGTATTAAAATATGATTAAAATCATAGGCAGAAAGTTAGATATCATTTAGTTTGTATTTATAACTTATAAAATCATATATTAGCCAACCTAAAAATTGAATGTTATGATTAATATAATCGAATACATACAATCAAATATATGTATTTGTATATATGTATATATGTAATCAAAAGGTGGTCAGGTGTATCATGGGCTTTGGAGTCCTGGGTTTGAATTTTGACTATGCCACTTGCTTTGGACTTTGAACAAATTACTTAACTTCCTTTTGACTTAGTTTCTGTATCAGTAGAGTGGGGGATTTTAGAGATCCCTCATAGAGATGTTGTAAATGTTAAATGACATAATAACAAATGAAGTGCTTGGCATAGTGCCTGACATGCTAAGTGTTCAGTACACATTGGCTATACTGTTTTTATTGATAAACTAAGGATTTGAAACAAATCGCTAATCTTTTGCAGTGATGTGGAATAAATATATATACTCAAGTAATGATAGAGCTTGATATAGTCAAACATCAGTTGATAACAAGGGTAAAGAAATACACATATATTATGTCTAAATAAATGGGTCAGCATAAACTGGAGGCTCAGTTAAGCTCAGTGAGTTGATCCGTGTGAACCTGGTTGTGACGATGTAGTTGCCATGGGGGAACAAGGCCAGGACTCACTGAGACAAAATGAAGTCTTAAGGTACCAGGCTTTCAACTCATATTATATACAGTGAAAACCTCCCTGTTACACTGATGCTTAAAGTTTTTTTTTTTTTTAATACAAATCCATCTCCTTTTATTTATTTTTTTTAATATGAGCAGGGGAGAATATTATAATCATTCTTCATAGAACACTACATTGTAAAGACTTTTTGTAAATGTCCACAGGCGTCCTTAGCTGGGAATGAATCTGTTTGAATAAAACCAGCAATCTGAAGGTAATTAAAGTAGTTTTGTAAGGTGCAATAAACATCCATTGTTGGGTCTACGGAGCATTAGTTTATGCTATTGTGAAGAAGATGTCTTTTTAGGCCCTGAGCTGTTTTGAAAAATTTCAGAGGCCACAAGTCTGAAAAAAACAAGGACAAGATAATGACTGGAGACACAATTAATCCTGGTGCCTCTGTATAGTACAAACTGTTACATCAAGCAAAGAAAAAGCTGGGCAAGGGTTATAGAAAGAGAAGTTAATGCATAGTCTTAAAAAAAAAAATAAAAGCTTCTACGTAGAGGACTAAATGGGTAGAATGAACAATAGCAGAGAAATTCGACTAGGCTGAGACAATCCATTGTGTTATAAAGAAAGGGAAAACGAATTTAAAATGTTTGCAGAAAATATGAGATATAATTTGTGTCAATGTGTATGTGAAGACAAGATTGAATTTGGGTAAATACTTTTGTTTCTTTAGGCCTGACCTCAGTTGGTGTCAAGATTTCAAAAGCCCATGCACCACGTCACACATTCCTGACTCAGAATTCTCGCCTAGGATGTGAAGGGGTTGTGTGTTACGAGAAGCCTGGAAGAAACGGCCAGGGCACACTATGAAGGTCAGCTTTTATCTGGCAGCAACTTTTTATTACTTTTAACTCTTTTTCAAGCTTCCTTCACAATGGGCTATGTTTATGAGGATGAACGAGGAGAAACAAGACACTTTCCTGGGTCTGACTCCTACCCTAGTGGCCTCTAAATTTGGCACCTGATTTTGGAAATTAAATCTACCCTTTTTTTTCCCTTAGATTTTATTTATTTGACACACAGAACTCACAAGTAGGCAGAGAGGCAGGCAGAGAGAGAGAGGAAGAAGCAGGCTCCCCCCTGAGCAGAGAGCCCCATGTGGGGCTCCATTCCAGGACCTGGGATCATGACCTGAGCCAACTCACTGAGCCACCCAGGCGCCCCTAAGTCTACCCTTTTAATATGAAATAGTTAACTTCTCCACCTGAAAGCTTAGTTCTCAAGCAGAGACCTTTCAGCTTCTCTGCTGTCTACCACCTTCCTCATAGAACAGGTTCAGTCAGCGTTTTAGGAAAACCTCATTTTTTATCCGTGACCATTTCACATGGGATTTAAAATAAAACAGTGGAGTATTCAGTGAGCCCTAGTGACCTCTTCTAGATTCCAAGGTGGGCATTTAATGTCTGTTACTTGAACTCCTCATAACTTCAAACAAGTCAGAAGTGTCTTCTTCTGCATTCAGTTGGGATAAAGGCACTTGGTTGGAGCTGGGCTCAGTTAAAGCAGTCCTTCTCCAAGTTGTATGAAGTGACTGTACTGATCCAAATCAAGTGTTTTCCCCCTCATTCTCACCAGTCACATGCTGAGTTTTACACATGGAGACAACCATGTCAATCTATAGATCTTGGGACATATCTTTTCATATGTATTTGCAGCCACTATTCCTTTTAGGCTGGACACACTTTGGCCCCTGAAGAATCAGGTATTGGTCTTCAGGAAAACCAAGATGCCTCACCTGAATACCTATGGCTTGAACATGTCATTTTGCATCATATACTGAAATCCTTGGCACACATAATAACAATAGTTTTCTGAATGAATCTCTGGCTTCTTAGTCATAGCCATTTTCCTTTAAAACAGCAGTGATTATGGGCTAAATGTTTGCATTCCCTTGGAAGGAGGGCTGCTAAGTTTAGCAAAAGGCAAACAGCAAACCAGCAATAATGAAGCAGGTTTCCCAGTTAAATTTGAATATCAAGTAAATCTTGATTTTTTTTAACTGTAAAAATATATGATACAATAATGACTAAAAAAATTCACTGTTTATCTGAAATTCATATTTAACCAAGCATCCTATATTTTATTTGGCAACTCTGTCTTAGAACCATGATGGAAACCAGTTAGGAAAGATTGTCTCTCTTTCATGGCTGAAGTAATTGAGGCCTAGAGGGGAAAAAAAGCTTTTCTTCAAGATCCCAAAGAGTTGCTGTGTTTGGTCACTTCGCTGTGTGGCACCTTTAGGCACAGCTGAGAGGAGGCAAGGTGGTCATGGACATTTTCACATGCTCATATTCATTTTGATTTTACTGTTCTTGGTCTGCCATACTTGTCACAAAAATACATATTCAGATAACTGCCAGTTGAGAAAGCTCTATTCTAATATATTATCATTGTGGGTAAATTATTGGTTTTTGGCTTATTTACTTTTCCCTCATGGAACAAAACTATATTAGTAGAATTTCAGGCATCATTTTGTGGTAAATGGGGGGAAAAATTTGAGGTTGAGGTGTGGGTTCTCAAAAAATTACTACATTGGGCCAAAGTTCAGTACCCTAAATATTAATGCTATAAACCTGCAGTTGATGTCTCGGCAAACTTAATAATATCTAGATAAATGGCAAGTTTATCCCTCTGCCCCAGGCTCTGGGATAGGGGATTCAGAATATATACTTTACCCCCAATATTAAATTATGAAATTTTTTGAATATAGCAAACTTGAAGGAATTATGCAGTGAATAGCAATATACCTTCTACCTAGACTCTACAATGAACATTTTGCTATATATACTTTATTGTGTGTCTGTCCATCTTTTCATCCCTTTATCCATCTATCAAGTCATCTTACCTCTGATGCATTTCGAGGTAAGTTAACATTTGTATACTTTATGGCTAAACATTTCAGCAGGTACATTACATCACCAACTAGAACTCATTTGTTTATTGTTTTGAAGGTAAAAGTTACATATAGTAAAAGGCACAAATCTTAAGAGCACCATTTGGTACATTTTGACAAATATATACTCCTTTGCAACCTATAGGTTACACAGATTATGTCTGTGTAAGATACAGAACACTATCATCAGTATAGAAAGTCTCTTAATGACTCATTCTAGAATAAGCAATTGCTGTTCTGATTTTTTTTTATTATAGATTAGTTTTGTCTGTTTAGAACTTCAGAGAAAGAGAATCACCCAATATGTACTCTTATGTAAGGTTTCATTCATTCAACATGTATTTGAGATTTATCTGTGTTGTTGGATATATCAGTAATTTGTTTCTTTTTATTGATGAGTAGCATTTCATTCTATGACTATACCACAGAATGGTTAGCCATCCCTCTGTTGAGTTATACCTGGGATGTTTCCAATTCCTGACTATTACAATTTTTATAAATCCCCTATTATACGTCTTGTGGATGTGTTTTCTTCCCCTCCCTCTACCAAATATCCCATCCTCCACCTTTGGAATAAACACCCAAAAGAGTGGAATCAACCAGGTCTGGGAAGCATTTTACTAACTTTTGTTATTTTGAAAAATTTGGTTATCTTATTGTTTACCTACTAGCTTTTATCGGTAAACTTTTCTAGTTGGCTAGTCTAGACTGTCTTTAATTTTTCTCTTAACTTCTTACTTTGCTCTTAGTTCTCAAAGGATCTAGATCCTCTCTAAATGATTGAGACCAGTAAAAAGGCACTCTGGATCCCTGCAACTTACTTAGAATAAGTCCTCATTCTGTTCTGGATGTGGAACACCTCTGGTAGGGTCTTTCTCAGAATCACATAATATCATGAGGATGAATGTCATTGCCTTATTTTTTAAATCACTGAGCATGTATTGAATGGTTGCTATATGCTGTTCTCTGAGAATATAAAGATGATAAAGCTTGGTCCCTGATTCAAAGAGCTTGAGACTTAATGGAGAGATAGACAAGACAGATGGCTATTTCAGTACAAGATGTAAATATTTTGGTAGGGATAAATACAGGGTGCTGGTAGGAGAACCTTGAAAATGCCCTTGACCCAGAGTAGGGCACACCAAGTAAGAGTTTCCAGAGGATCTGAAGACTGAGTTATGTTATGATGGACCCAGGAGCACTTGAATAGCAGGTAGTGTGTTTCAGGCAGAGAGGCTACAATGAAGTCGGTGTTGGGGGCAGGAGACAGTAGCTTTGAAAGTTCAATGTCAGCAGGTGAGGTTAAAGAGAAGGAAGGAGGCAGAGCATAATGGGCTTTCAGATTAAGTGAAGGGTGACTTTATATTCTGAAAAGTTTGTGCACCTATCTGCATTCATATAAGGAGTAGGTGATAGACCACCAGTTATTTCTGTACCTATTTTGAGAAGCTGAAAAGAACCTCAGTTCAGTGGCTTCAGCATGTGTTCACTTTTCAAAATGATGTTCACAATGAGTGTAAGATGTCTAACTGGTGAGGCTGCATGAGATTTTCTTTAAAAAAAAAAAAAAAGGCTTAGTATCAGGATATACTTGAAGGGAAATTTCAGAATCTTTGTTAGAACTGGGTAACTGCTGACCCCAGCATCCTTAAATTAACCTCTCAGGAAATGCAAGATTTATAAGTTGTGGGCTTTTTTTTTTTCTTTTGAAAAAAGGTCTTAATAATTCAAAGAACTTTTTAATGATTTTAAAAGTGCATGTTAAGTACTTGATGGATTGGATCAATTCAGCCTTTGTAGTGCTGTGTGTGGACTTCCTCCTCTCTACATATGGAAATTCGACAGATGTACAGAAATGCTACACAGGATGGGATGTTTCTTTATGACATTTCCTTGTGCATTTCATTGGAGAAAAGAAATGTGTATATGCACTTTATAGTTAGTTATTAACTATAAAAACAAGCTTATTCACAAACCTGCTTTGATCTGAATTTCCTGTGATTTATCTTTTGTGTCTTAGCGTGCACTGAACTCCCGATTGTTATTAACTCCCCAAATATTTACATCACTCCAGATAATCAATGCTTATCACAGTCAATACAGATGTTACAAGATCCTAGAAGAAAGATAGTGTCAGCATAACATTTTAATTATTATAGCATGTGTTTTCAACTGTATCTTTTGTTTACAGCATCTGCTAACACAGCTACTGAATACGTAGAAAGTATTAAAATGGTAGAACATGTAAATTATAGCTTTTCCCACTGAAGACTAGAAGCAATAGTGTGCAAACGCTTGAAGGTATTAACGCTTGTTTAATTAATTTTAATCATGCTGCTAAGACCATATTTTCACTTTCTGTTCCCCTGAGCCTGCACTCTCTGCATGGTTACTCAACTGTTATGTCAAACAAATTTGCTTGTGGATATTTTAATGATACAAAATATCTGATTTAAACTAACATGTCACTTCTGTTAACCAAATTGCGAGATGGACCACTGTGAGAAAAAAAAAATTTTTTTTCACTTTATCTGTTGGACAAAATCCTACTTGATTTGTGCATTTCATTTTCAAGCATCATGCTTCAGCTTTTACTATGCTGAGAGTGAAGTGCTGTCAAGTTCTGTGAGACCTAGATTACATACTTCCTTGACACCCCCTACCCCACCCCTCCCACCACTCTTGCAGGGCTGCAAACTGCATGTTGGGGATGGAATGAGCAGGATCAGGTTGCTAGGGCAATGTTGTCCAGGTTCTCCGCCATCACACCTCACCATCTCCCTTGTAAATGGTGCAGTTCTGCCAAGGTACGGCCACATTCGCTCTTACTAGAAGAGCTATAGTTTTATATCAAGCTGCTGAGACAAAGGTAACAGCATGAAAGTTATAGTGCACGGAGGATGCGGGATAGAAGGACTGACCCGCAGCTCCATCCCCGCGTCCTCACCTGAAAACTAGATGCAGGCGGTAGTGAGAGCTTGCTGATGCTTGAAAGTTGAAGGTGTGGCTTCTTTCACTTGTGTCTTATGATGAATATTTGCTCTGATAGAATAAAATGGCTGCACACTTCCCTCGCTGTGAGGCTGGGCAAACTGCAAAGTACATCTTCTATAAATAAGAGATATCACAGGGGCTCGGTTTTTTAATTGAAACACCAAAGGAAATATGCGGTAATATTGAAGCTCTGGTTTTAATGGGAAGCCCGTGATGATGGCTCAGAATCATCCCTCCCTGCCTTTTTTGTATCCACTGAAATACGGGTTTAAGGAAAGATACCATCCCTTGAAAGGAAGGACCTGTGTCACAGAGAAGACTAGGAGGGCTGTTTTGCTTTTTAGGCCTCCTGTCTTCTCCAAGGCCCTGATTTGGCCACGTTCTCTTAACCAAATGTGTTTCTAGATAATTTTCCTTTTTCAGGTCAAGATGCTGAATATGTTGGCTAGCTTCAGATCGGTGCTAGCTTCTTCCTTATGGAAAAGTCATATAACAGCTGTGCGAGAAATCCTGTGAGATGCTGAGAGGCCATGAAGGCAGGTGGTGGCATCTTATATTCTTGAAGGAGCTTGAGAATTTTACCAAACTCATGTCTTTGACTTAAAGCCCAACTAAATAGAAATGATTCTGGAAAAATGGGTATAGCATTTACTTCAATTTAAAATAAAACTAAGCAAATGCAGTAGAATCCTCTAGGGAGACAATGACACATCCCCACAGACTCTCCAATCTATTCCATAAAATACCATCATCACTAGGTTCCTTTCATTGTTATTATTATTGCTCTTTTGGTTCCTTTGATTATTTCACCCAAACTAGAATACTGCACATTAACTTTGTTTCTGAGAGTTTTGCCTTTGGTTCAGTTATTCATGAGTCATCATTTTTTTGAGCTTCCATAGCTCAAATTTATGAACAAATAAAGAGATCATGATGGTAAAATGAGGGAAGTGGAAATAACAAAGGTGTGCATGAGACATTACTGAGGTAGAGGTTGGGCCCTGAATCCAGCTAGGAGCAGAAGTCGGTCAAGAAAAGCTTCCTAGAGGTTGGTTGGTTTTGCTGGAGGTTGATGAGATTAAAAAGGGGAAGAGAGAAAAGGCAGCCTCTGTGGGCAGGGCATCTTACAGGGTAAGGGCTTCCCAATAACATCAACTTATAGTAAGTTTTTTAGATATAAAACTAAAATGTACTTACATTTTGAAGATTCTTTACATATTAGTATGGAAGACAAAAGTTGCAATCACTTGCCAGGATTGAATTTCAAATATTTTAAGTAACAAAGATGTTTTTGGATCAGTCTTCACTTTGTGGAACTCCATTACTGTATACCACCTAAAGTCACACGCATTGTCTCTCTTGCCATAGAAGAGCGATTCCTCAGTCACTAAAGCAATTGTCAGTGTGCGAATCAATTTTTTTAAGGGAATCAAGTAATTTCTAAATGTCATTTTTCTTTAATATTTATTTTGACCTTTAATATTTATTTATTTCTTTAATATTTCGTTTAATATTTATTTCTTTAATATTTATTTTAATATTTATTTTAATATTTATTTTGTCATCAGGATTTACTAAATTTTTATTATTTTATTATTATTTGAACCATGTGAACTTGGGATTAATACTATATTAGGATTTGGTGTGATTTTTAAAATGAATAATATTGTTAAGAAGTTAATGGAAGGGCGCCTGGGTGGCTCAGTGGGTTAAGCCGCTGCCTTCGGCTCAGGTCATGATCTTGGGGTCTCGGGATCGGGTCCCGGGATCGAGTCCCGCATCAGCTGTCTGCTCAGCAGGGAGTCTGCTTCCCGCACTCTCTCTGCCTACTTGGGATCTCTGTCAAAGAAATAAATAAAATCTTAAAAAAAAAAAGAAGTTAAAAAAAAGAAGTTAATGGAAGACAGTTTATATACTAATTTGAAATTACAACTATGGCATTTATTAAAGTTCGATTCCAGGGGATGGATTCCAAAGGTACAAATCACGTTCTTCCAAATAATGAATTTGCATTTCTTTGAAATATTTCATACTGCAGACTTTTCTCCCAGATTAGTTTTCAGTTCATTAATACTTTATTTCTCTTGAGAAATATTTGAACTAGTGTTTCTATATTACATATGGAATAGATATTGTCTATGTGCTATAAACCTCAAGGTTTAGAGAAATCAAATACGGGGTTGGGGCACACAGTTTCTCAGGCGCTATGAAGTGCAACTCCAGGGGGCGCCATGTACAGAAATGCAGCCCGAAAGGAAACCAGTTCTTGAAATTGTGTGAAGCCGCTGCCCTGGGGGCTGGGACGTGGGGCAGGGGGAATGATGTTTTCTTAAAAACAAATACCCACACTGAATCAACAGGTTATTTAATTGATAAGCTTTCCTAAATTCTTTTTGAAGAAATCCTAGTTAAAAGGGATGTTTGAAGTATTTTTGGACCAAAAGTTTCTGTAGTTTAAGTTTGGGAAACTCTGGGATAAACAAGTTTTCCTCTGTAGGAGCTCCCATAGTTTAAAAAATGCTTGTGTGCTCTGTGAATCTACAAGTGAGGATTATAATAGGCATTACTTCTAAGCTTATTTGCCATAGAAATGTGTATTGATTGATTTAATAATACTGATGTTTAAGGTTTCCTCTATCTGGTGTTTGGTTATCACAGTCGATCAGAATGACACTCCATTTTCATGGATCCCAAACAATAGGCAAGGAATATAGAATGGGAAATTCTGACTAAGAAACAAGGGAAGAATGCCCCAGTTCTTTAAACTACAAGATGAAAAATGGGCATTTGACTGTTTCTTAAGTCTTATAAATCCTACTTCCCTTAATGATGCTATACTGCTTATAAATATATATATGCATATGATATATTGTATTGATATATTCCCACCTATTAAAGGATAACAATGCACCTTAATAAATGAAAAATCCAGCTTCTAAAATAGAAGCTTCACATTAAGATACACGCAAGCAGGTATATGTTGTGATTTATAAATAGTATGGGTTAATGTAATACTTTTGATGGTAGTACTCGGACCAAAGACCTCTTCCCCCCGTCCCCCTTTCCCCTGTCTGGTGACAGTAAGTATCCTCAGTTGTTTAAGATACTAAATGACTTGAAAATGATTTAGGAAACATGGGATTTCAATTCTCAATCTTTGGTTTGTTAAATGAAAAGAAATGCCCCAGCAGCCATTCATTTTTGTCCCATGGACAGTGGTAAATCAGAATGCCGTGGCTCTCTGTGTGGAAAAACATCCCAGGCTGTCTCAGTCAGCCGCGGCGGCTTCGACTGCAGACTTTCTGTTTCACATCAGAACATAACTTTTTTTCTGAGTGGCTTAGAGTGAAGTTTTGTTTTGAACAGTAGATACCTCAGTTTCCCAATTCTGTGATTTGCTCACGAGGGTAAAGAAATCATTATTTTATGATCTCATACTTTCATTTTTGTTCACTCAGTCATTATGATTAGTTAAGGATAAAACTGTTTATCACTTACAATGCCACATGTATTTGACAATTTTCTGAATTGTTTTCCTTTGACATTGTGATATGAAACCCACATTTTTTAGAATCACACACCAAACTTATAAAAATGAAGTGTTAGAAATCAATTCAAATGTTAAATACAAAGGACATCCTTGGCTCATTAAGTAAAAATATCTCATTTAATGAGCAGGAAAGCACTGGAGCACACTGAACCCTGACACAAAGCAAATTATTTAAGTGATAAATTATACTTTATGGGGAGTGTAAAAGTTAATAATACTCAGGGGCATGGTAATAAATGCAGAGGTGTAACTGACTTCATCGACTGCTTTACTTACAAACATGCCATATGTACTTAGTTACTTGGGATGATCATAAAAAGAAAGAATAGGAACTACACAAAAATTCATAAAGCGACCTTAGTATGATTATTTTTTAGTTGCATCCCTGACGTATTATTTGAAGAGATCCTTTCTCCTGTTTTTCCTGTCATTTGCAACATTGTGCTTCCTTCATTTTTGTTTTCACTTTTGGTCAAGTATTTGACCTTGTAGCAGTTAGAGCTGTAGCCTGCTTCTTATCTCTTGGCAGGCCTCATAAAATCAGCCATGCATTCATCCTCTCTGGTGGCCCACAAATGACCTCAGACCACATTTCAAGAGGACCAGCTTGTGGTATACAGAAATGGGTGGGTTAGCTTCGAATGTGCCCCCCCACCTTGTTCCCCTCCCCCCCCTCCCTAAGCAAACATTTCTTGGTGGTGGTGAACAGAACCATAAACAAGTGTGGTCCAGAACCTCCACGCATGCTTTGCTCAGATACACAGAGATGTTTTTGCCAGAGTGGTCTCCACGCCACAGGGGAGCGGGGAAGAGTTGCTGCGCTTCTCT
>ML108924.1:2575-18804 GCA_003697995.1 Taxidea taxus jeffersonii | reverse complement strand
TTATTTATTTAATTGACAGAGAGACAGTGAAAGAGGGAACACAAGCAGAGGGCATGGGAGAGTGAGAAGCAGACTTCCTGCTGATCGGGGAGCCCAATGTGGGATTCGATCCCAGGACCCTGGGATCATGACTTGAGCTGAAGGCAGATGCTTAACCGACTGAGCCACCCAGGTGCCCCACCTTGCAGATTCTGTTTTCTCTGCCTGGTTGCTTTTCCCTCTTGTCCATTCAGCAAGGTCCAGTTGATGTTTCAGACCTCACTCAGAAATGGATTCCTCTGACCATTCTCATCCTTTCTATCTTCAGATTTAGTTAATTATTTTTTTCTATGCTACTTCTTAAAAAAGATTTTATTTATTTGAGAGAGACAGAGCACAGCACGAGGTGGGACCGGGGCAGAGAGAGAGGGAGAAGCAGACTCCCTGCCGAGCAAGGAGCCCAACACACGGCTCTTTCCCAGGACCCCTGGGATCATGACCTGAGCCAAAGGCAGACACTTAACTGACTCAGCCACCCAGGTGCCCCCTTTCTATGCTACTTAAAAAAAAAAAAAAGATTTTACTTTTTATTTGACAGAGAGAAAGAGAGAGCACAAGAAGGGGGAGCTGCAGGCAGAGAGAGAGAGGGAGAATCATTTGATCCTTTGAAGTAATGATTAGTCTACCATCTGGGTGCCCATCTTGGACAATTGAAGTTCCTCAAAATTTGCTTTTTCAACTCTAAAATGTGTATGAGTATCTACCTCAGAAGTTGTTGTGTAGTCTTGTTGAGATAATGTTTGTAGTGTGCTTAATACAGAGCTTGATATAGTTAGTATTCTTATTATCACGGCTTAATGACAAAATATGTTGTAAATTTCTTTTTCATGTGTATATTTTGTTTTTTGGCCTACACCATTTATTTTCCTTTGGAAAACTACTTCTGTTTTACTCTCTGTTCGTGGGGTTTCTGTGGAGGTGATGATATCCCTTGGCTGCAGTTGGTAGACATGTTCCAAAGCCAGTTGAATAGGAGCTGATGAGTACCAGTGTGGAACTGGTGTATGAGGTGTTCTCTTTAGCTGGAGTTGCTCACTGAAGCTGCTGGTGACCATTTTCGTCCTTAATGAAAATGAAATTTAGCTATTATTAGTGTTGATTCATCTAGAATAAGGCACTAGCAATTGAGGGTTTTTATTTAAATAAAAAAAATCTTTTTTAAAAAACATACTAAAAAAAAAAATTAAAAACATACTCATGTGCTTACCAGGCTTGTCCAGGGAAGCTTCTCCAGGATAGGGACTATGTCTCACTCATTCTGGTACACCCTGCGCTGGGAATAGTGCCTGCCAGTTCATAGGCGGTCACCGAACATTTGTAGATTTTAATACACTTGACTACCTTAGATGTGGAAGATAGGCCTCTCTCTCCTCCCCTTGCCCTCCACTCAACCCTCCCCTTCCTCCTTCTCTCAACTCCCCCTCCCTTTCTTTTGCCTTCTGCCCTCCTTCCTTTATAAGAAAAATTTCAAAAATACTAAAAATACAAAGAATTATAAAAGAAGCACCCATGTTTTCACCTTAAATTAATAACAATTAATATTTTGCCATGTTTTCTTTGGGTCTTTAAATCTTCCATTTGACCTTTCAAACTTTTTCTCCTACCACCTCTTCTGGATAACCATTATCATTTTGTGTATGTGTCTTCCCTGTTTAGTTCCTGTAACATTTTATACCAGTGTGCCTCCATTATTACAGTATGTCACGGTTTTATGTGTGCTTGGTAAGTTTCATTAATAGTATAGTGCTGTAGGGGTGCTGGGGTGGCTCAGTCGTTAAGCGTTTGCGTTCTTTTCGAGTTATGATCGGGGTCCTGGAATGGAGCCCAATATTGGGCTCCCTGCTCCACGGGAAGTCTGCTTCTCCCTCTCCTCCTCCTCCTGCTTGTGTTCCCTCTTTCATTGTGTTTCTGTCAAAAAAAAAAAAAAAAATATATATATATATATAAAATCTTAAAAAAAATAGTATAGTGCTGTACATATTTTCTAGTACATCCTTTTCAGTTAACATTATTCTTTTGTGATATGTCTATTTTGATTCCTTTTAACTGTAGTCTATGAACTGTAGTTCATTAAATTAGCTTATTACATTTAACTTATCTTTTGAGGGACATGTAATGTCTTTTTATGGTAAGAATATTTTATAAAACCTGCTTTTACAAACAAAATCTTGTGTTTGAAATTTATAATGATTTCAGTTTAAATTGAGTTGAATCATTGAGAAACAATTAGAAAAATTAAAATAAACAGAACTTCCATACGATCAATTTCACCAAAGGGAGATTTTCTTACTCTGCTTTCAAATATATGTGCTGATACAGATACATATTTTTATTCTCTTTTTAAAAAAATGTCTCTGACCCATTATAAAAAATGCCATGATTGTTTGTTCTGGCACTGTTGGCTTCTTTGTTGTTCTTTGAACAATCCAGGCACACTTCTACCTCAGAACCTTTGCACCTGCTGTCTCCTCTGCTAGCAACACTTCTCTAGACCTCACATGGCTTTGTCCTCATCTCCTTAAGGTCTCTGTTCACCATCTCAGTGAGGCCTGCCCTGATTATCCAATTTAAAATTACATTCTTTGGGGTGCCTGGGTGGCTCAATTGGTTGGGCATCTGACTCTTAATTTCAGCTCAGGTCATGACCTTAGGGTTGTGAGATTAAGCCCTGCATTAAGCTTCACGCTCAGAGTGGAGCACACTTCAGATTCTCTCTCTCCCTCAGCCCGTTCCCACCTCAAACCCCCCCCCCCCCCGCCACAGACATTGTATCATTGGCACTCTCAATCCCTGTGTTTTGATGACTTTTTCTCTACAACATTTAATCACTTTCTCCCATACTATATATTCTAATTTTGTTTATTGTTCATCTTCTCAAAGGGGCAGAGCTCCATTAAAGTAAGGGTTTTATCTGTTTAATTTTTCCATTGCTAGTTCCCCAATGTTAAGAATAACAAATAGCATATAATAATGCTCAATAGTGTGTTGAATGAGTAAATGAAAGGTAGTAAATGTGAAAATTATAGACAGTATGATATAGAAGATAGAAAAGCACTCATAAGCTTACCTCTTAGAGGTAACATTTTGTTGTATTGACTTATAATGTTTTCAGATGCAAATATTTTATTTAGTTGAGATCATATAGCAAAGACGACTTTTGAACAAAGTATGATCCTATCTTTTAGGCTATTACAATATAAACAATTCTAAAATTTTCAAACAATCATATTTTGATTGTTTATATATGTGCCATATGCTGTTTTGGTTGAATTTTGGTTGAAATTAGGCCATGTAAAATTTTGGATTTTGTAAATGACACCATGGTGAGTATTATTGTGCATGTATCTTTATTTGTATTTTGTAGTTTTAAAAATAATGTATCCACAGAAGTAAAAGTATTGCATTTGAGTGGATGATGCATATTGATAGATAGTTCTCCCAAAGAGACTATACAAATTATATATAGTGTATATATATACAGTCCATGCTGCATGCAAATACTGGTTTCAGATCATTCTCATCACCATTGAGTATTTTCAGATAAAACAAATTTGCTATTTTGTTAGGGGAAAAAAGTAGTTATTTGTTCTAATTTGTATTTCTTTGACATACGAGAAGAAGAGGGGGAGAACCCTCTCTGTCCTTGCCCTTTTAAATGATGGGAGGAAGAATGGCAGTGGAGATAAGAGAATCTGGGGATGAGATGCGTCTGTTCTGACATTCCTTCAGCTTAAGGAGGAGGGAGGTAGTTTGATAGACCTAAAGGAAATCTGAGAGAAAATGTTGCTTAGTCTTAAGTGCAGGACTTGAAGAAAAGACTGCTTTGTAGAATGCCTTGGGACCAAACTGAAATGGATGATCATTCAGGGGAAGAGTGGAGGTGAAGCAGAGGGAAAGCTGACTGTAACTCCTGTTTAACTCACTTATAGCTAAGGGATGCATGGTGGGCTGCCTCGGTGTGGGACCAAATTCGTGTCACAGTCAGACTTCAGAGCCACAGTACTACCAGCATAGTGTAGAGGTGAGGCCTGCTTGTCAGGGAGAGCAACCTGTCTTGAGTAGAAGATTGCAGTGTGAATGTAGAAGGTGATGGAATCAGGAAATGTATGGAAAAAGAATTTACTGGTGGGGAGTAAGAAAGGTGGTGGGAATAGGTGAAGGATAGTTTCCAGATGTCTGGCACAAGGAACTGGGTGGATTGTAATGCCATTTGCTAAGATATAGAACATTAGAGGAGGAGGAAGAAGAAAAAACTTTTGGAGGGTTGGAATCAGGCATTGCTTTGTGGGCGTATCAAGTCTGAAACACCTGTGAAATATCCAAGTGGAGTTGTTGAACAGACAATAGGAGGCATGAGTCTGGGCCTCAGAAGAGAACTCTGGGTTGGAAATTTGCATTTAGAAGCTCTTGCAGTATCTCTAATAAATGAAGCCCAGGGTAGACTAGAAGGCCTACAAAGAGAATGTAGAGTGAGAAAAAAAGAGGTCTTTGAACTGGATGAACGCTACCAGTTAATAGAGGAGAAAACAAAGGAGAGTGGAGAAAGTAGGCCAGAGGGTTAGGAGGAAAACTATGAGGATGTCAAGGGATCTGAAGGAAGTCTGTTTAAAGGAGAAGGGAACAGTTAGCCACTAGCTGCTGTTGAAAATGCAAATTCTTCCCTTTGGTGCAAAGTAGTTGAAAATCATGAGTCTGTTGTGCATAAAGGTGCAGAGGCCATTAGTCATCTACAGATGATCCCCAACTTACGATGGCTCAATGATTTTTCACTTTTACAATGGTGCAGAAATAATACGCATTCAGTAAAAACCATACTCTGAGTTTTGAATTTTGCTCTATTCTTGGGCTAGCTATATGTAGTCAGATGCTCTCTTGTGATTCTGGGAAGTGGCAGCAAGTCTTAGCCTCCGTTAGCTGTGGAATCATGAGGGTAAACAATTAACACACCTACAACCATTCTGTACCCATACAACCCTCTGTTTTTCACTTTCAGTACACTATTCAATAAATTACATGAACTTTTCAACACTTTATTGTCAAATAGACTTTGTGTTAGAAGATTAGGCCAACTGTCAGCTGATGTAAGTGTTCTGGGCACCTTTAAAGTAGGCTAGGCTAAGCTATGATTTAGGTTTGGTGTAGTAAATGCATTTTTGACTTAGTTTTAGCTTATGATGAGCTTATGGGGACATAGCCCCACTGTAAGTTGAGGAGTATCTGTAGAGGGTGTCTTGCATCCTGTCCAGATTCCTTTTACCAGGCTGTTGCTTCTACACTCCTGATACTGTGAGATGTCTGCTAAGGGCTCACAGTTGGACCCCTTCTTTTTCTGAATTGTCCTTGTCCAAATGGAGGCATTTGCTTTCCTCACCTCTACTGCCATGGTATTTTTTTTTTTTAAGATTTTATTTATTTATTATTTGACAGACAGAAATCACAAGTAGGCAGAGAGACAGGCAGAGAGAGAGGGGGAAGCAGGCTCCCTGCTGAGCAGAGAGCCTGACGTGGGGCTCGATCCCAGGACCCTGAGATCATGATCTGAGCCAAAGGCAGAGGTTTAACCCACCGAGCTACCCAGATGCCCCCTTGGTATGTTTGTATATGTTTAACACCCAGCTTTCTCAGAAAGAAATGTATGCCTCTGTCTGTGTCTATCTATCAATATGTCTACTTTTATTATAAATTTTACTGATATGAAAGATGTATAGTATACAATAATCATTAAATATCCAATATTCTTTTTTCTAAATTTGGTATAGCCAGTTGATTCTTACGGAATGCTTTCCTTTTTCTTTTCTTTCTTTCTTTTACTCTTTCTTGTTTTTCCCCCAAACTCTTGTATTCATAGTCAACCTATATATTCAACTGACTAACCAATGTAATTATGTAAATGCTGGTTGATATTTGTGTTTATATTTATAAGTAGTATGGAAATGAAACAGCAAGGACGTAGGCCAGGATTTCACTCATTTGTCAGTGACGTGACTTCTTTGCTGAATCAGATAATAGTTTTCAAATACTCCAAGAGTATTGCCTTAATTTTTTTGTGCTATTTGCAGTCTAATGGCTACTTCATTAAGGTTTTCTTCATCACCTTTTTAAGACTATTTGATCAAGAAACAATAAACCAAGCCCCACTTTGTAGTGTCTGTCAGTTTCTATGTAAATACTTGCATCACAGCTGATTTCAAGCTACCGATGTGATGTCATGAATCTGGAATTGGAAAGCGATGCTCATTAATAAACCATTAATAGTATTTCTACTTACAGCATATATTAGATGTAATTAACCTCAAGAACATGGATAAAATATGGAAAAGTAAGTAGGAAGGGGGGCATTTTGAGTATTTATTACCTTTATTTTTTATACACTTTAATTGAAAATTTATATAATTTAACTTATAATAGTAGCTGTGTTTAACAACCAGCTTACAAAATTTTAAGAAATGTAGAAATGGGCTCTCACAAGCCATATAAGCCCGCTCCAATATACCACTCCCTGATTCCACTCTTTATGCAGTCTACCACCAATGACTGACTGACATGGAGGGAGAGAAGCCCATGTCTTTTGCCTCTGTGGGGCAATCCACAGGACCCCTTGGGATTTGGCTAAAGCCAGTCTCTAGTTGAGATGACATTCTTGCTTGGACTTTTTCCCCTCTGCCCAATTATACTTCTCTCACTCCCTTTTTCTGAGAGCATCCCATGAATAAATCATTTGCACAAGAATTCCCATTTCAGGATCTGCTTCTTGGGAATCCACCCAAGACACTGTCTTATTAAGAATATGTTTGGTAGGGCTAAAACCTAATTGAAAAGAGTGAGGAGTGAATTGTAAAGTGAGGAAATGGAGACAGCTTGTGTACACAGATCGCGAAGAGCAATAATGAATGAGAAAGTGAGTGGAAAGTGAGTGCACTGCACAGCTCATTGACATTGCTGGACCACGAAGTGGAAACCAGGGTGGCAAGGAGATGAGGCACTGGAATCAGTTCTTCCACTTTTCCTAACGTGTTATTCTCTTTCTCAGCTTCATAGCACTTATCCCATTTTCTAATTATATTTTCACTTCTGTGTTTGTAAACAGTAACTGGCTTCTCCCCATAGATTGAAAGCTCTGTGAGTACAGGGACCTTATCTGTTTATTCTCCATTAATAGTTATTGCCTAATGTAGGGCTTCTTCCAGAGTATTTATTGAAAGAGTAAGTGAATGAATGAGTGAGTGAGTGAGTGAATGAATGAATGAATGAATAGTACATAAATGGACAGATAGGGTTACACAAGCTTATGTATTTTGGTTTAACATATTCAAAGTGAGTTCTTCAAAGGAAATTAAAAATGAGAAAATGTCTTTCATATTTACCACATATTTACCTTTTCGGGGACCTTTCATTCATTTGTATGGATCCACGTTTCCATTAGGTGTTATTTTCCTTCGAGCTGGAGAACTTTCTTTAGCATTTCTTATAGTGCAGGTCTGCTGATCTCAAATTCTCAGATTTTGCTTATCTGAGGACATCATTTTTTAATGAGATGGAAATACATTTATTGTTTAAGAAAAAATCCATATGTAATGTATGTTTTCACTTTTGTTGTTAAACCTGTAAATGTGAATTACAAAAGTAAAGATTTTGGGGCACCTGGGTGGCTCAGTGGGTTAAAGCCTTTGCCTTCGGCTCAGGTCATGATCTCAGGGTCCTGGGATCGAGCCCCGCATCAGGCTCTCTGCTTGGTGGGGAGCCTGCTTCCCTTCCTCTCTCTGCCTTCCTCTCTGCCTGCTTGTGATCTCTGTCTGTCAAAAAAAAAAAAATCTTTAAAGATTTTACATCCAAATGTAACTGTAGTTATCTTCAGATGAGGGAATTATAACTGATTTTTTTACTTCTTTTTGCTCATCTAAATTGTTTCATTCATCATATTTTTTATTGTGTAAAATATATGTAATAATATTTATCATTTTTATAATTTATAAGTATGTACTTCATTGGCATTAAATACAGTCCTAATGTTGTGTAACATCACCATCTATCTAGACTCAAACTATTTTATCATCCCCAACAAAATCTCGGTACATGTTAAATAATAACTTCCCCTCTGTTCTTCCTCCCCTCCCTGGTAACCTCACTTCTACTTTCTGTGTCCAAGAACTTGCCTGTTCTGGGTACCTCATGTATGTGAAATCATACAGTATTTGACCTTCTGTGTCTGACTTATTTCAATAAGCATAATGTCCTCAAGGTCCATCCATGTTGTAGGATATATCAAAATTTCATTCCCTTTTATGGGTGAGTAATACTCTGCTGGACACACAGACCACATTTTGTTTATCCCTGCATTTATTGATGGACAGTTGGGTTGTTTTGCCTTTAGACTTTGGTGGATAATGCTACTGTGAGCTTTAGTGTACAAATACCCATTTGTGTCTCTGCTTTCAGTTTGTTCGGATATACACCTAGGAGTGGAAATGCTGGGTCATATGGTAATTCTATGTTTAAGCTTTTGAGAAACTGTCAAACTGTTGTCTGTAGCAGCTATACCATTTTGTATTCCCACTAGCAATGCACAGGATTCTGATATCTCCATATCCTTTTAAAAAGTTTTAAAAAAATTGTAGCCATCCTAGGAGGTGTGAAGTGATATCTCATTGTGGTTTTGATTTGCATTCTCCTAATGACTAATGATGTTGATTATCTCTTAATGTACAATGTATTGACCATTTGTATATCTTCTTCGGAGAAATGTTTATTCAGGTCCTTTGCCTATTTTTTTTTAAAAATATTTATATATTTGGCAGAGAGAGGGAGAGAGAGAGAGAGAGAGTGAGCATAAGCAGTAGGGAGTGGTAGGCAAAGGGAGAGGGAGAAGCAGGCTCCCTGCTGAGCAAGGAAGCTGATGAGGGCCTCAACCCAGGACCCTGGGATCATGACCTAAGCCAAAGGCTGATGCTTAACTGACTTTTCGAAATGGGTTGTTTGTATTTTGTTGTTGAGTTTTAGGATTTCTTTATACACTGATATTAATCTCTTAACAGATACATGATTTGAAATATTTTCTCCCATTCCATAGGTTATTCTTTACTTTCTTAGTAGTATCTCTTGGTACGTAAAAGTTTTTAATTTTGATGAAGTCCAGTTTGTATATTTTATCTTTTGTTACCTGTGCTTTTGGTGTTATATTCATGAAATCAATGTCAAATTTAATGTTATGAAGATTTTCCCATGCCCTTCATTTTTGAAGGGTATTTTTTTCTGGATATAGAATAGTAGGTTGACTTTTTAAAAAAAATTCAGGTCTTTAAAGATGCTGTTTCATTATTCTCTAGTTTACATTCTTTCTGATAAGAAATGTGAGATTATTATGATCTTTGTTCTTTTGATCTCATAGATCATTATTATGATCTCTGGTCCCGTTTTTAAGAACCTCTCTTCTCACTGGTTTTCAGCAATTTGACTATGATGTGCCTTGGTGTAGTTTTCTTTTTGTTTATCTTGTTTGGAGTTCATTGAGATTCTTGGTTTGGTGGATTTTTAGTGTTCATCAAATTTGTAAAAAACATTCTGCCACACTATTTCATCAAATATATATATTTTTTTGTACATATTTTTTGTATATATGAGATCAAGAGTCAGATGCTTAACTGACTGAGCCACCTAGGAGACCCATATTCTTTTTGGAGATCTTTAAAGTATAATGGAAAAAAAAATCCCAGAAGCTGGATAGATGTAGATTTAAATGATACAAATTACAAATGGCTGTGTAATTTTGGGAAAATTATCCTCTAAACATTGGTTTTTCTATTCTATTAATAGGATTTATTCTACCTACTTTATAGGGTTACTGTGAATGCATACTAGGTATTTAGTAAATGCTACCTGTCTTCTGGTCACCCTTAAGTTGTTTATTCTGGTTATGCCAACAACTGTGCTTTCATTTGTTCTTTGGAGTAGTAGGTACTTTAATGAGCCTGTCCTCTCTGGTGCCTTGATCATATATTGACTTATCTTTATGCAAATTTTACAATGTTTCTGTGATTTCACTGAGTTTGTTAGAAAAGTGGACATGGCAATTTACCCACTAAGTGAAATTTATTTAGTTAAACAAAAAAAAAAAAAAAAAAAAAGGGAAATCACCTAAGTTTAAGGATCCCATTTAGAAGGTAGAGCCCAGAAAACCTAGAAAGATCCTTTATTTACTCAATTTACCTCTTCTTATTTCTACATTTTTCTCCTTGCATAAATGTTACTACTCTCATATCCATGGCTCTCTAACCAGGTGTTGAGAATGGTAGCAAAAACAAAAGGGAACAAGGCAATATAATTGTTTCATACCCACTCAGAAATTAGGCTGTGAGAAGCTGGAAGAGCAGGGCTTTGCAGCAATAGTCAGGGAAGAGGGATGCCATGAAGTGGATGAGGCTGAATACTTGGAGATGCTGAACTAAGGTTATGACTTCAAAGATCTTCTACAATAGCACTGACCACTAGAACTTTCTGTAAGGATGGCATGTTCTGTATCTGCACTGTTCAATATGGTGGCCACAGGTAACTGTTGAACACTTGAAATATGGCTAGGGAGACCAAGGAGCTGAATTTCTAATTTCTAATTTTAATTAATTGAAATATAAATATTCAAGTGTAGCAGTGGCTGCCATATTGGACAATGTAGTTCTATGGCGATCCTGTTTTTATTATAGGAAGAACTTACAAGAAATCAATATATTTACAGATGGTCCTATCAACTTCCTATTATAGATGTGAAAATGCTAGATGTGGAAAAGGTATTTGGACAGGCTGCTTATAAAACAAGAAGGAATGTGTTGGATATTGAATGTGATGGAGTCCTTTGATATACCTAGAGGCCCATGAATTAGGGAGAGGATTCAGGTCACATTGATCTGACCCATGGAGTAATGGATATCTGAATTTTTAAGTAATAATTTTTAGAACTTTATTTTTTTACAGTGGCACTGATATGTACACCATCCTCCTGCTCTTTTTTTCAACCTAAAATAAGTCCTTTCAGGCTAATTGGAGGTGTTGTAAACTGCTTAGGAAAAATGGGGAGAATTTGTGATATGTTAGAAAATCATGTTTAGATTGAAACACCTTTAGAAGAAGTCTTTCTTACTGCATTCTTCTTAAACACCAATTCTCAAATAACAATCACACATTTATTTTTATTTATTTATTTATTTATTTTTTTAAAAAGATTTTATTTATTTGTCAGAGAGAGAGGGAGAGAGAGCGAACCAGCACAGGCAGACAGAGAGGCAGGCAGAGGCAGAGAGAGAAGCAGGCTCCCTGCCGAGCAAGGAGCCCGATGTGGGACTCGATCCCAGGACGCTGGGATCACGACCCGAACCGAAGGCAGTTGCTTAACCAACTGAGCCACTCAGGCATCCCAACAATCACACATTTAAATAGATTGAATAATATTTATGTTCAGTTTCACTTGTATTCTCTTGTTTATTCCTGTCATGGCCCTGAGTCAAATAGAGTGGGCATTATTATTTCTGCTTAAAGACGTGACCACTGTGGCTCAGAGAAGCTCAGTGACTTGCTCTTGGTTGAACCAAAGAAGTTTTACCCAGTTTTTATTCTTACCCTCATATGCTGGTGCATACACTAGTTCATGAGGCCACTTGGCTTTTTAAATTGATGACTGGTTTTTTAGCATCTTCAAAATATCATGACTTTGGGCTTGTGTGGCCTCACCCTTATAATTTCTATGCTTCAAGAAGAAAACAGTTTCGATTCACATCAGTTGTCTAAAATTAATGGTACGCTCATATTTTATTTAATAAATATTAATGGTTGGATTTGGCAGAGGGCAGGGGGCTATTTTAGACCTTTACTGTAAAGAAGATCATTATCACATGCCCAAATTTGATTTCTAGAGTGCTTATTTATCAATATTTATTAGACACTTTGGTTAGTTCTAATTATCCTTCTTCAGGCAGTGTTACCTCAGCTAAGTGTGTTCGAATGCACTTATTTAGCAGTTCTGTCCTTCGGCAGAGGTACGGTCTATCTTTGAGCTATAGCTCGGTTGTTGTCGTTTTAGTCAGCACATGATACAAAAGAAATCCTAAATCAATAACACTTTTTATTCCTACGCAATTGATGCAGAACAGCCTTCTTCACGTTGAGGTTTAATGTGTTGTAAATTAATTATCTGGAATGAATACAGGGTCAATGGACCTTGGTATGACCAGGATGTAATGCTAAAGTGTTCCATTTCCTCCTCCACATCTCAGCGTTCTTACTCTGTTTTCTGTGTATGTCCGTTAGGGCCATCTTCTGCAGTAAGCTCCCTTAAGAGTAGTTAATGCCCCTCTAGGGATTGATCGATCGAAAAAAATTTGCTTTACCATAAATTTGGTAAACTATTTTCTGCCTTCCAGGCAAAAATGGGACATTTTTATTTGTAATACATATAGTGGTGCTTAAAAAAAAAAGAACATTTAATTGGAATTTGAAATTGCCAAATTCAAACTATCACACATTGTCTCTTAATTCAGAGTGATATCTGAAAGATTCATGCAAGTACATGCAGGTTCCATTATCTACCACTCTCTATCAGAAATGAGGATAGTTGTTTATTTTCCAGAATGCAGTTCAAGAAAAGATAACTTTATCTGTCCCATAATCTAAATGTGGATATGATGGTAGCCCCATTTCAAATGATATAAAATCAGGTACAGTGAAGTAGATTTTCCATCAGAAGCCGAGCAATTAAAAAGCAGGAATCCACTAAGTTTTAAAGTACTCAATTTTCTATTTTCTTTAAAATAAGAATGAGAGAGGCAAACTCCATTATAGTTTCGAGGGTAGCTCTGCTATTAGTAGCTATAGAAACAAGGTAACCAGGTAGTGAATAAGAGAGAGGGAGGAAGGGAGGCACAGAATATAAATAGGGCAAAGGAAACCACCAAACCTAGCTGTACCACTTAAATACTAATATTGTGATTTAGGAATTGGGAAGGAGATCAGCCAATATCTTTGCTAGTTTATCAGTATGAACACTTCATTGTTAATCCCTGGTTTCTCTGACTCGTGGGCATATAGTGCAGCACCCAAGCAAAATAAATACAACCATCTTCAAAGAGGTGGTAAAGAATAGAGATATAAATACACAACACCAAATTGCAGGAAGCACACTGGGGTCAGCTTCGTGATTTTTTTTTTTTGCAGAAGCCCTTTCCCTTCTGTCAGGTGAAGGGATGGAGAGTGGAATCAAATCTGTTTTACTTCCCTTGACAACAACGTCAATACCTCTTGTAAATCTGGCCTCCTCCCCTTGCAGCTGTAAGTGTCAAAGGTGGGGAGCTCAGTAGCTCAGTGCGACATTGATTTCATACAAGACAGCACATTTTCCAGACTCCAACTTGCCACATGCCTGGAGGAAATGCCTCTGATCTTAGTTTAAGTTCTCCGGGAATATTTTCAGCTCAGACTTTATCCTCACATCTGTCCTGGATCATCAGACTGTATTACATTGTCGCTTGATCTTTAGAAACAAACACCCTAACAACCAAGCTGGGTGCTCTACATGGGCAACTCTTTGAGTCAACAGAATGCGTTCTTGCTGGTTAAGAGCCTTAGAGGACCGTGCAGGTACAAATATAGCCCCTGTGCTTCTATTTCAGGGACAAATTATGGGATATCCCAATAGATACTTCAAATGTCAGTAACTGCTAAAAACTTAAGCTTCAATAAAAGGGGGGCCTATGTTTTCAATGTATCATCGTCACTCCTAAGCAGAATAACAGGGAGGTCAGTGTGTTCCCAATACAGAAGCAACCAAGTAATTTCAGGTTTTCAGAGTGAAATGGTCTATTCGTTCCGAGAGGCAGTATCATGTAAGGGTTAAGAGCAGGGGTTGGCACACTAGAGCCACTGGCCAAATCTAGTCCTCCACCTGTTTTTGTCCATAAAGCTTTACTGATAGACAGTCATGCCCATTTGTTTACATATTATCTATGACTGCTTTCCCTCTGCCATGGCAAATTGAATAGCTTTGACAGAGGCCCTATGGCCTGCAGAGTTGAAAATATTTATTGTCTGACTCTTTATGGAAAGAGTTGGCCAACTCCTAGTGAAGAGTGTGGGCTTTTGAGTCACACTGTCTGGATTTGAATCCTGACTTTGGTGCCTGGAGCAGATACTCTTTATGTTTAAGTCTCCTGACCTATAAAATGGGCATACCAATAGCAATTTTCTTTTAGGTTGCTGTCACAATGATATCACTTAAAATTATCTTAGGAGTCCACCTGGCTTGGAGTAACCAATCCTATTCTCCTGCTCCCCTATTCTTAAACTTCTCAGACAGGGTTCTAGATCTCTACTAAAATTATTTTTGCACTTCATCGTCTATAGGACAATTTTATATTTTTAGGAATATTAAATTTGTAAGCATTGAGAGTCATTTCTTAAAAATATGCACATACGCAGCCTACTCTTATTGGAAGAAGTTACAAGAACTTTGGTCACCTACGGGATCTTCATTTATTTAAAATTTCTAGCATTGTTCAAATCTTGGCACTAAATGTGGTTCACAGAGAAACCCAATCATTTGTCCTTAAAATATCCCAGTAAGACCGGCAGAAGCAAATCTAAACCATCCTACCTGGCAGAGGTATAGGATAAGGCAGGCAGAAGAAATGTGGATAGCTCATTCTGAGAGAACCAAGCCCCTGTCTTTGAATCCTTAACTTTGTGTCCTTCCATACAGAATAGGAGTCTGCATCCTATGGCACTGGAGACCAAGGAATCACAGGGAATTATTCTCAGTGGCTATTTGTGCTAGAAACTGTTGCCAGATCGGCAAAGTACATCTCTCATGGCTTGACATCCCTTTCCTCTGCCTGGTGCCTCTTTTCCTCATTGTCTTTGGCAGTTCACAAATCCCTAATGCATGACACTCCTCAGGTCAGACTGCCTCCAAAGTGACTCATGTTCCAGATGGTCTTTCCTTATTCACCCTATGGTCCCTGATCAAAACTCTCAGTTTGGGACCCATCTGTACTAAAAAACAGAGCTGATCAAAGTGACTCCTTCTCAAGGAATATTCATATTTCAAAAGGAGAACATTTAATACAAATGAAACTCTTAAACAATGAGCTGTTTCTGAGCAGAGGGACCTTCCTCATGCTCTTTGCTTTTTCTAGGTAAAGTCCCTTTATCCTCAAGGCCATTAGTCAGCAATTTAGAACCCCTGACTTCTGAAAGACTGCCGAGTCTTGCCCTAGGCCAGATTATATCATACTCTCATTTAAGGATATATCCTAAAGCACCACGTGTACAGTAAATTCTCCCTGTCTTATAATGGATTGAAAGTGATGGTGTAGTAGCTCTAATGAGTGCCCCCTTAATCCCCCAGATGGCACCAGAGTGTGCCTAGTGTGTCTTAAATATATCAGCATGGAAACTGAGGAGTTTCATGTAAAGAGCTTCAAAGCAATCAAGTACATACTGAGTTCTGTTTCCATGTGTCAGCCATTTTTCAGACATGGACCTGGGATGACAACTCAGGCTCCTTCCAGCCCCAACCAATTCTCCATTGTAGACCACACTACTTCAATGGTGTGTTATCTTGGACTGACACTGAGGCATCATGCTGTGGGTTCATATTCTGAACTATCTTTTATTTGTTTGTATTTTTATTTATTTATTTTTATTATGTTATGTTAGTCACCATACAGTAGTACATCATTAGTTTTTGATGGAGTGTTCCATGATTCATTGTTTACATATAACACCCATTGCTCCGTGCAATATGTGCCTTCCTTAATACCTATCACTGGACTCACCCATACCCCCACCCCCTCCTGTCTAAAACCCTCAGTTTGTTTCCCGGAGTACATGGTCTTTCATTGTTTGTCTACCCCTCCGATTACCCCCGCCCTTCATTTTTGCCTTCCTTCTCCTAATATCCTACATGCTATTCCTTATGTTCCACAAATAAGTGAAACAAATAAGTGAAACCATATGATAATTTACTTTCTCTGCTTGACTTATTTCACTCAGCATATTCTCTTCCAGTCCCATCCATGTTGATGCAAAAGTTGGGTATTTATCCTTTCTGATGACTGAGTAATATTCCATTGTGTATATGGACCACATCTTCTTTTTTTTTAAATTTTTATTTAAACATATAATGTAACCCCACCACCCTCTCCCAACCCCCC